>NC_069451.1:35569718-35667633 GCF_026875155.1 Cherax quadricarinatus | reverse complement strand
AGTTTATACCTTTCATTTGTAGAGTCTCAAGCATACAGTACTGAATGAGGCATTGGAACTTTAGTTTAAATACTCTCTCTCCTTCACTAGAAAATATAAAACTGGAACAACCAACATGAAGCTCAAATGGTGTTCCCATTTACACATTTGTGAATCACATACTTAAACGTTTTTGATAATACAGGCAAGTTCTTTAGGAGGATTCTAAAGACAAGTTGTAAAGGTTGATTGGATGAATTTGAGAGGGTATGTAAAAGAAGGAAATTAAAAGTGATCCCTGCCCCCCCCCCCCAATGTCCAGGGAGAAAATACAAATAGCCAAAATCTGGACAGTAATTCGAAAGGTAACAAAGGTTCCCTCTTGTTAAGAGACAGAAATGGGAATGAAGGTTCCCTTCAGAAATCAGAATGAAGGCCTCTTCATAAATAGAAACAAAGTTCTCTGCAGAAACCAAAATGGGAGAAAAGGTTCCCTGCAAAGAAGCTCTTCAGAAATAGAATGGAAATGAAGGTGCTCTTCAAAAATAAATAGAAATGAAGCTTCTCTTTGGTCCTCTATATGAATAAGCATTACCAATTAGATCTCCCCTTCCTTAACCTCAGCCCCCACACTATCCGAGCTACTGACCAGCTTCCATAATGGTTACAGAAATCAGCATGAGAGTAAAAGAAGGAGACTGACGTAAGGATCCCTGACTCAACGTCCAGTAGACGTTATAAGGACATGCACCATAGGAAGGAAATGCGAGAAATTTGTCATTGATGCTAAAAGGTTAGCATAAAAGACTAGGCAGTTTACAATAAAAAAGTATGAATTCTGAATATGTATGAAATTAGATATTTATCAATCACAAAATGATCAATAGTGAATAAATGTCTGAACTTTAACAGAGTATTGTACATATATAGTCACAAAAAGCATTAACAGGCAATTTTTCAGCAGTACAGCATTCAGCTCACTACCATGAAGGTCAGGTTCACTTCCTAGGTGTGACAACATATAATAAGTCCACAACTGCTACCCATGGTTTACCTATGAGTAATTAAGTAGATATACCTACACATACTTGCTGTGGATGTCATCCTGTTATATATATCTGCTAATATTTCTAAGGGTCAAATGGACCAAGAGCCCAGTCCAAAACCAAGTCTCCTACATTGGAAATCAATCAACTTTACAGTATTAGGGGCTATTTTAAGACAGGAAAGTAAAACATGTATACTGTCTATAAGCAAAAGCTTTTAAGAATCACTTGTGATATTACACATTTGGGAATCAAAGAAATGACTGGCAATCGTGTCAGAAGAATAAACATTTAAAATTTTTTCCATTTTATAATCACATGACAGGACAGTAGTATGGGACCTTAACCCTTTGAGGGTTTCGGACGTACTAGTATGTCTTACGCGCAGGGGTTTTTGACGTACTAGTACGCACAAATTCTAGCGCCGTCAAATCTCGCGGGAAAAGGCTGGTAGGCCTACATGTGAGAGAATGGGTCTGTGTGGTCGGTGTGCGCGGTAGAAAAAAAATCTGGGACCCAGTGGTGCATTGTGGGAACGCCATCTTAGTAAACAATATCCACCATGCCTCGCGGTAAGAAGCTCCTCACTCCTCAGCGAATCGGGACACTTTTGTTCCCCAGTGACAGTTCTAATACAGATGGAAGTGCCAGTGAAGATGAGTTTCAAGGTTTTGTTGAGGTTTTGACCGAAACTAATGACCATAATATCGGTAATAGTGAGGAAAACCCAGACGACCCTCAGCCTTCCACCTCTGGTGCTGGGCCGTCTTGTTCACGTACAGTTGTACCAGAATCCAAGAGGAAACTTCTATTTTCCCAAATCCCAGACTCAGATGAGAGCATGGGTGATGATAGTGATAGTGAATATGAACTACAAGTTCTTCAAACTAGTTCCAGTAGTGATAGTGAAGTGCAATATTCCCCAGTGAAGCGTCAGTATATACGACGATATATGCGCTCTGGTAGTGTGTCATATGCTATTCCAAGGGGAAGGAGTGCATCTCGAAGTACATCCCGTGGCTGTACAACAGGAACAGAGAGTGAAAATGACAATGATACTGTTGCAATTGGGATGGAAAATGTGCATGGTGGTAGTGGTGCCAGCGGTGAGGCACCAGCAGTGGGCCATGCTGCCACCCACGCTGCCACTCATGCCGCTGCCTCAGCTGATCTACAACAAAGGCCACCATCCCCCACCCACCCACCACACCAGCCTCCACAACCACAACCTCCACAACCACAACCTCCACAACCACAACCACCTGTCATTGTCCATTACCCACCAGCAGACCGCAACTGGGATTGGCAGGAAGCTGTCAATTTTGTTCCAAATGCCCACCATTTTTGATGACAGCCAAAGTGGAATACGGCCATCTTGTACACTTGGGAACAATGCCACTGAACTGGAATGTTTCGAGTTATTCTTTGACGAACCACTGATGGAAAGTATTGTCATGGAAAGCAACACATACTATGAGTACACCATGGCAAACACATTACTTTCACCAAAATCACGTCTACACCAGTGGAAGGAGGCAACTGTGGCTGAGATGTATCTTTTCTTTGCCACAATAATGCTTATGCCACATGTGTATAAGCACAAAGTGAAATCATACTGGTCAACAGACCGCAAGATTGCAACCCCAGGTTTCAGTGATATAATGCCAGTGAATCAATTTGTGCTAATGTTACGTATGCTTCACTTCTCAGACAAAACCAGGCCTGACAGAACTGACAGGTTATATAAGATTAGGAATGTGTTTGTGTATCTGAAAGAGAAATTCAGTACGCATTTTTATCCCTTCAGGAAGCTTGTAATTGACGAGTCTTTGATTCTGTTCAAAGGAAGACTCTCTTTCAAGTAGTACATACCAAGCAAGAGGAAACGCTTTGGTATAAAGTTGTTTGTGCTTTGTGATTGTTACAGTGGTCTGGTATTGGATATTATTGTGTACACTGGAAGTTATACATTGCAAAATACCAGGGAAATTATTTGGGGATCTCAGGTAATGTGGTTAGAACAATGATAGAACCATACCTTGGTAAGGGGCATATATTATATACAGATAACTGGTACACAAGCCCCTCACTCAGTGATTTTTTGTGAGTGAACATGACAGATGTGTGTGGCACAGTGCGTGCAAATCAGAAACATATGCCTAGGTTTGATGCTGGCACTCGTAGAGGTGAGGTGCAGGCGTTTGCTGCCAATGACATCATGGCATTTCGGTGGCATGACAAACGAGATGTCACACTGTTGTCATCAGTTCACCCTAATGAAATGGCAGACAGTGGCAGGCAGCATAGTGAGAGCAATAAACCCATTCTAAAACCTGCAGCTGTGATTGATTACACCTTCAACATGCATTTAGTGGACAAATGTGACATGCAGATTGGGTTTGCTGATTGTGTTCGCAAGAGTTATAAGTGGTACATCAAACTGTTTTTCCATCTTCTGGACATTTCCATGCTCAATGCTTATAATATGTATAAGATGAGGACCAGAAACAAACCACAGTACGGCGAATTCTGTTTGTCTGTCATCAGACAAATAGTATTCAAGTACCAAGGAACAGCACCTGCAATTGACCGCCCACCAAATTATCAACAACTACCTGCTCGTCTGAAGCATGGTGATCACTTCCTGGTAAAACTGCCTGCTACTGCTTTCAAGAAAAAGGCTCAGAAGAGGTGTTACGTCTGTGCATGTGTGGACTGCCTCCAAGTGAGTCGCCTACCCTGGCAAACTCTGTTGACACCGAGCTCTGAGGTGGGTACCTCAGCCTCACAAGTGGCTATTAGGACAGATTTTCACAAATGATTGATGTTGCAAGACACTCCCCTGCATGCACGTATAAAGGACTAACTTACTTGGTGTTGCAGCATATATCCTGATCTTCAACTTCCCTAAGCTTAGCCTTAGCCCCTTAGGACTTCCCCTCAGAAACCACGTGCAACCGGGAGCCTGAATTCCTGCAATATTCAATCGTTATTAGTGTCCTGCCTGCACCTCAGAAATTCCTATATCCAAGAGGGTGTGTATCCCCTAGTTTAACTATGCAGACACAGACACTAGCTTCCAGACTGCCAAGAGACACTGGTACTTACTGGGCATGCACTGCCTGCTGCACACCGGGCCCACAGATCAAACTCACTCACAATTCTCCCCAGATACTGGCCAGAAATCTACGAGATAAAGTGGAGGTCTTGTCTTACTGTATGGGCCTGACGGAGGTCATCTACGGTACATCGAGGTGCCTCTACCAGATTTTCCCAGGTCTCGAATGTGAAGACACGCGGGGGCGCCGTCTGCTGATCATGGCACATCTTGTCCAGTTGGTGTCTGTCTTAAGAAGAACGAGCTGGTCTCTCTTCCAGACCCTCGTCTCTTCGTTCAAACTAGGGCTGCCAGTTCTCCCTAGCTAACTTATCCTAGTGTTTGCCTACATTATTGGCCTATTACTACCTATGTTAAGGTCTTAGGTCTACATTATTATTATCTACAGTTGCCTTAGTAAACCTAATATTAATATACTAACAGTAAAACTACCTACTCCTTCCCTGAAGGGTAAATTTATAAATTAAATAAGCTTACCAACCACGCCAACTCGGGGAGAGCGCTTTTGTTTGGGTGGGTTTAAGGGCCATCCAGCTCAGCCGTTCCATTACGGCTATGCTGGGACCCCTTCGTACGCCGTAACTGTCCTGTGGAACTTTAGGGACCAAATAAATTACCACAGTGCGCATACAAAAAAATGCCCACAATAACGCAGAGACACTCGTTTTATGTGTGAGGAGTGTAAAACACCACTGTGCATGACACCATGTTTCAAAGAGTTCCACAGGCTGCAGAACTTCTAGAAACATTCCCTGTGACTGTATATGTGTATATAAAATATAGAAAAATAGTAATAAACAACATTTCATATCGTTTGTTTGTGTAAATATTTTCTATAAACAAAATAATGACAACAGTGTTTACGCCATTATTGTGTAGTATTGAAAAAGAAATAACTTACAAAATACAGTGGACCCCCGCATAACGATCACCTCCGAATGCGACCAATTATGTAAGTGTATTTATGTAAGTGCGTTTGTACGTGTATGTTTGGGGGTCTGAAATGGACTAATCTACTTCACAATATTCCTTATGGGAACAAATTCGGTCAGTACTGGCACCTGAACATACTTCTGGAGTGAAAAAATATCGTTAACTGGGGGTCCACTGTACTGATCATGTTGGCCTCAGAGGCCATAAAAGTTACTCAGGAAAAGAAAAATTGAAAAATAATTGAAAATAGTACATAAAAAAGTAAATAGAAAAATACCGGGTGACGGCAGTCGGCGATGTTACCAGATGTTGTTCAATTTTGGCAAACTTCACACCTCCATATCTCGGTAAGTATTGACGGTAAAATTTTTTTGTTTAGCCTATAATGTTTAGAAAAAAAATCTATTTTTTCATAAGAAAAAATAATTTTTTTTTTTAAATTTGGCCGACCCTGAGAACGAGTTTCAGAGAGGGCCTGTCGACCCTCAAAGGGTTAATAGATAGCAGATGAAAGGATTAATAATCCTTTCATCTTCAGGTATCAAGGGACTTGATAATACGTCCTGTCTCATACATGGTTACATCCCAAGTCCTCTTCATTTCAAGCTAAAAAATAAGATTTTGTTCAGATTATTAACCTGAAGGGCAGAAGTGGCACCAGAATTTCTATATCTGAGCACTTAAGAGGTGACTATCTGGTTGGAAGGGAAGCTCCCACACTTGTTGTGAAGCAACATTTTCATTTCTTTTATTTAGAGAGCTTGGAGGGCTGAGGTAATATTTAAAGGCTAATGTAATTTTGGGGAGCTGAACCCCCCTCCAAGTCCCCTTCCCCTGGCAACATCACTGCTGAGGGGGTTAAGATAAGATTTGTTCAGATTTTTAACCAGGGGGGTTAGCCACCCAGGGTAACCCAAGAAAATCGGTGCATCATCAAGGACTGTCTTATTTTCACTGGGGTCCTTTAATCTTGTGCCACCTCCCGGGGTGTGACTCTGAACAGTCAACTAACACCCTGGTACCTACTTACTGCTAGCTCAACACCTGTATGGAAACAAGCCCAAAATTCTGAGCCATGCCAGAGATCGAACCTTGGTCCCTCAGTCAGTCCAGTGTGCTACCAACTGAACCACATAATAATTAAACCAGGAAATTGAAATAGTATACCATATTACTTGGCTTGGTTGGATTAATGTAAAATAGGCCTAAAAAAGTGTTGCACACTCTTGTGAGACCAGCTATTGCAAAGTGACAATGTTACTTTGCAATACCTGCAGAATATAACTTATTTAATTTTTATTTGGACATGATACATAGGCATACAATATATTGATTGTATGTACATGCCAAAAGTCCCTTGTATGCAGAACATTATGGACAATGCATAATGACTAATTAAAAAGTTATTAAAATTGTATTCCAACTGTGACATTTGAGCAATAAAATAGCAATACAAGATAAGGGCTCTGGTGGCCTGGTGGTTAACGCTTTCCCTTCACACGGCGAGGGTCCGGGTTCGATTCCTAGCCAGAGTAGAAACATTGGGCGTTGTTTCTTTCCACTTGTTGTCTACGTTCACAATCAGTAAAATGGGTACCTGGGTGTTAGTGGACTGGTGTGGGTCACATCCTGGGTGTTAGTGGACTGGTGTGAGTCAAATCCTGGGTGTTAGTGGACTGGTGTGAGTAGCATCCTGGGTGTTAGTGGACTGGCATGGGTCACATCCTGGGTGTTAGTGGACTGGTGTGGGTCACATCCTGGTTGTTAGTGGACTGGCATGGGTCACATCCTGGGTGTTAGTGGACTGGTGTGGGTCTCATCCTGGGTGTTAGTGGACTGGTGTGGGTCAAATCCTGGGTGTTAGTGGACTGGTGTGAGTAGCATCCTGGGTGTTAGTGGACTGGTGTGGGTCACATCCTGGGTGTTAGTGGACTGGTGTGGGTCACATCCTGGGTGTTAGTGGACTGGTGTGGATGGCATTCTGGGTGTTAGTGGACTGGTGTGGGTCACATCCTGGGTGTTAGTGGACTGGTGTGGGTCACATCCTGGGTATTAGTGGACTGGTGTGGGTCACATCCTGGGTGTTAGTGGACTGGTGTGGGTCACATCCTGGGTGTTAGTGGACTGGTGTGGGTCACATCCTGGGTGTTAGTGGACTGGTGTGGGTCACATCCTGGGTGTTAGTGGACTGGTGTGAGTCACATCCTGGGTGTTAGTGGACTGGTGTGGGTCACATCCTGGGTGTTAGTGGACTGGTGTGGGTGACATCCTGGGTGTTAGTGGACTGGTGTGGGTCACATCCTGAGTGTTAGTGGACTGGTGTGGATCACATCCTGGGTGTTAGTGGACTGGTGTGGGTCACATCCTGAGTGTTAGTGGACTGGTGTGGATCACATCCTGGGTGTTAGTAGACTGGTGTTGGTCACATTCTGGGTGTTAGTGGACTGGTGTGGGTCACATCCTGGGTATGGTGTGTATACCATGTACATGTACTGGTAGTAAATAAAGATATTATTATAGTGTCACCTGCAGGTGTGGCTGCCACACCTGCAGGTGTGGCTGCCACACCTGCAGGTGTGGCAGCCACATATATATTGATATATTTACATTCCCAGGCTTCAACTTTGTTCAGAAGAGTGAGAGTGAGAGCAGCAGCCATGATGTAAGTGAGCATGATGTAAGTGAGCATGATGTGAGCATGATGTAAGTGAGCATAATGTGAGCATGATGTAAGTGAGCATTATGTAGCAAGATGAGTTAGCCTCGCCATCAGTGATGGTCAAGTGTAATAACACTGTTATCACTGCCAGTAAACACTTCCACCGCCGGCATCACTGCACCACAACACTACATTATTATTATTGGCTCCTTACCGTTGACGTCACAAAAATCCCAATGTTCATTTGCTACTAAAATCTGAAGTTGCCACAACACTTCTTGCTTCTTGGCATCTTGGTCCTGATGTACCTTTCATTGGTGACGTATCTATAATGTCAGGAATACCGCCAAATTTATATTGTCTAGTCAAAGTATACCTGGAATATACATGGAGGGGGTTTCACATTGTCTACGAGTCAAGCGAGTCTGACTACGTCAACGCTCTAGTACTTTCTCACTTTTTCTCCTTTGTTTACTTTTAAAGGTCCGGAAGCTATCATCATTTCCATCACCTGCTGAAATATGTTCCTCTATGGCGGGTACCATGTTTGCCAGTGATAATATCTTATGTAAGACTCACAAAGTTTGCCAGTAATGATATCTCGTGTAAGACTCACAATGTTTGCCAGTGATGACATCTCGTGTAAGACTCACAATGTTTGCCAGTGATGATATCTCGTGTAAGACTCACAATGTTTGCCAGTGATGATATCTCGTGTAAGACTCACAATGTTTGCCAGTGATAACATCTCGTGTAAGACTCACAATGTTTGCCAGTGATGATATCTCGTGTAAGACTCACAATGTTTGCCAGTGATGATATCTCGTGTAAGACTCACAACACAGTGATGATATCTTGTGTAAGACTCACAACACAGTGATGATATCTCGTGTAAGACTCACAAAACAGTGATGATATCTCGTGTAAGACTCACAAAGTTTGCCAGTGATGATATCTCGTGTAAGACTCACAATGTTTGCCAGTGATGATATCTCGTGTAAGACTCACAATGTTTGCCAGTGATGATATCTCGTGTAAGACTCACAATGTTTGCCAGTGATGACATCTCGTGTAAGACTCACAATGTTTGCCAGTGATGATATCTCGTGTAAGACTCACAATGTTTGCCAGTGATGATATCTCGTGTAAGACTCACAATGTTTGCCAGTGATAACATCTCGTGTAAGACTCACAATGTTTGCCAGTGATGATATCTCGTGTAAGACTCACAATGTTTGCCAGTGATGATATCTCGTGTAAGACTCACAACACAGTGATGATATCTTGTGTAAGACTCACAACACAGTGATGATATCTCGTGTAAGACTCACAAAACAGTGATGATATCTCGTGTAAGACTCACAATGTTTGCAAGTGATGACATCTCGTGTAAGACTCACAATGTTTGCAAGTGATGATATCTCGTGTAAGACTCACAATGTTTGCCAGTGATGATATCTTGTGTAAGACTCACAACACAGTGATGATATCTCGTGTAAGGCTCACAATGTTTGCCAGTGATGATATCTTGTGTAAGACTCACAACACAGTGATGATATCTCGTGTAAGGCTCACAATGTTTGCCAGTGATGATATCTTGTGTAAGACTCACAACACAGTGATGATATCTCGTGTAAGACTCACAATGTTTGCCAGTGATGATATTTCGTGTAAGACTCACAACACAGTGATGATATCTCGTGTAAGACTCACAATGTATGCCAGTGATGACATCTCGTGTAAGACTCACAACACAGTGATGATATCTTGTGTAAGACTCACAATGTTTGCCAGTGATGACATCTCGTGTAAGACTCACAATGTTTGCCAGTGATGACATCTCGTGTAAGACTCACAACACAGTGATGATATCTGGTGTAAGACTCACAACACAAGAATTCCTCGCTTATCTTCCCCTTATAGCTTATGCAAGAGTACATATTTACTATAAAGTCAGAAGTCTAAAATACATCATATGACACAAGGGTTCAAGTCTTACACCTTATCACAAAATACAAAGATGGAGAGAGAGAGAGAGAGAGAGAGAGAGAGAGAGAGAGAGAGAGAGAGAGAGAGAGAGAGAGAGAGAGAGAGAGAGAGAGAGAGAGAGAGAGAGAGAGACAGAGAGAGACAGAGAGACAGAGAGAGACAGAGAGAGACAGAGAGAGACAGAGAGAGACAGAGAGAGACAGAGAGAGACAGAGAGAGACAGAGAGACAGAAGAGACAGAGAGAGACAGAGAGAGACAGAGAGAGAGCAGAGACAGAGACAGAGAGACAGAGAGAGACAGAGACAGAGAGAGACAGAGAGAGAGAGACAGAGACAGAGAGAGACAGAGAGAGAGAGACAGAGACAGAGAGAGACAGAGAGAGGAACAGAGAGAGAGGGGACAGAGAGAGACAGAGAGAGACAGAGAGAGACAGAGAGAGACAGAGAGAGACAGAGAGAGAGAGACAGAGAGAGACAGAAGAGAAGAGAGAGAGAGAGAAGGAGACAGAGAGAGACAGAGAGAGAAGAGAGAGAGAGAGAGAGGAGAGAGAGAGAGAGAGGAGAGAGAGGAGAGAGAGAGAGAGAGAGAGAGAGAGAGAGAGAGAGAGAGAGACAGAGAGAGACAGAGAGAGACAGAGAGAGACAGAGAGAGACAGAGAGAGACAGAGACAGAGAGAGACAGAGAGAGAGAGAGAGAGAGAGAGAGAGAGGTAATACTGATCATAAAAATTAGAATTCTGACATATATCACATTAAACAACAGGTTCAAATTCAATGATGACTTCCCCTTGTGTCAACTCAGGCTACCAGCACCTAATATACCTCATTGAGATAATAATATTGCAGACATTACAATGACTGGTGAAGACAACCTCTTACACTCAACCACACATTGTAAATAAAACTACCTTAGAAAAAAATGTAGATAGAGGAATCAGTGGTATGTTCTGACATACATCAAAGTCTGCAAAGTCAGATTAAGACTGAATATATATATATGCATATACACATACATACAAACATACATATATACATACACACACACACATATATTGACAGGAGCTTACATGCAATATATGGGTTATATAAGAACAGACAGGATTGTAAGTATGCAATATGAACTTTCCCTGGCACATTAACACAAA
This sequence comes from Cherax quadricarinatus, assembly GCF_026875155.1. NCBI lineage: Eukaryota > Metazoa > Arthropoda > Malacostraca > Decapoda > Parastacidae > Cherax > Cherax quadricarinatus. The sequence continues at coordinate 35,656,764 of NC_069451.1, read as the reverse complement.
AAAAAAAAACCTGCTAGCTAGCTATGTTACAATGACAATGAAATGAATCACTGTGGCCGACTTGCTTGGTCCATCCTGGGTAACTCACACATTACTATACATGTATGCAAGCATGAGGTACATTAATGAACCAGTACCCAAACAATCTCACTTACACACCTTACCAGGTATGACAGAATTACTCAAGAGAGAAAGTATTCATGAAACAATATCATGCAGTAGTAAGCCTGTTCACAGTAAAAATGCAATATTGTCATTAAAAATGTATGGAAGAGGGTAAGGTACCTAGGGATTGGCAGAGAGCATGCATAGTTCCTTTGTATAAAGGCAAAGGGGATAAAAGAGAGTGCAAAAATTATAGGGGGATAAGTCTGCTGAGTATACCTGGTAAAGTGTATGGTAGAGTTATAATTGAAAGAATTAAGAGTAAGACGGAGAATAGGATAGCAGATGAACAAGGAGGCTTTAGGAAAGGTAAGGGGTGTGTGGACCAGGTGTTTACGGTGAAACATATAAGTGAACAGTATTTAGATAAGGCTAAAGAGGTCTTTGTGGCATTTATGGATTTGGAAAAGGCGTATGACAGGGTGGATAGGGGGGCAATGTGGCAGATGTTGCAAGTGTATGGTGTAGGAGGTAGGTTACTGAAAGCAGTGAAGAGTTTTTACGAGGATAGTGAGGCTCAAGTTAGAGTATGTAGGAAAGATGGAAATTATTTCCCAGTAAAAGTAGGCCTTAGACAAGGATGTGTGATGTCACCGTGGTTGTTTAATATATTTATAGATGGGGTTATAAGAGAAGTAAATGCGAGGGTCTTGGCAAGAGGCGTGGAGTTAAAAGATAAAGAATCAACACAAAGTGGGAGTTGTCACAGCTGCTCTTCGCTGATGACACTGTGCTCTTGGGAGATTCTGAAGAGAAGTTGCAGAGATTGGTGGATGAATTTTGTAGGGTGTGCAAAAGAAGAAAATTAAAGGTGAATACAGGAAAGAGTAAGGTTATGAGGATAACAAAAAGATTAGGTGATGAAAGATTGAATATCAGATTGGAGGGAGAGAGTATGGAGGAGGTGAATGTATTCAGATATTTGGGAGTGGACGTGTCAGCGGATGGGTCTATGAAAGATGAGGTGAATCATAGAATTGATGAGGGGAAAAGAGTGAGTGGTGCACTTAGGAGTCTGTGGAGACAAAGAACTTTGTCCTTGGAGGCAAAGAGGGGAATGTATAAGAGTATAGTTTTACCAACGCTCTTATATGGGTGTGAAGCATGGGTGATGAATGTTGCAGTGAGGAGAAGGCTGGAGGCAGTGGAGATGTCATGTCTGAGGGCAATGTGTGGTGTGAATATAATGGAGAGAATTCGTAGTTTGGAAGTTAGGAGGAGGTGCGGGATTACCAAAACTGTTGTCCAGAGGGCTGAGGAAGTGTTGTTGAGGTGGTTCGGACATGTAGAGAGAATGGAGCGAAACAGAATGACTTCAAGAGTGTATCAGTCTGTAGTGGAAGGAAGGCGGGGTAGGGGTCGGCCTAGGAAAGGTTGGAGAGAGGGGGTAAAGGAGGTTTTGTGTGCGAGGGGCTTGGACTTCCAGCAGGCATGCGTGAGCGTGTTTGATAGGAGTGAATGGAGACAAATGGTTTTTAATACTTGACGTGCTGTTGGAGTGTGAGCAAAGTAACATTTATGAAGGGGTTCAGGGAAACCGGCAGGCCGGACTTGAGTCCTGGAGATGGGAAGTACAGTGCCTGCACTCTGAAGGAAGGGTGTTAATGTTGCAGTTTAAAAACTGTAGTGTAAAGCACCCTTCTGGCAAGACAGTGATGGAGTGAATGATGGTGAAAGTTTTTCTTTTTCGGGCCACCCTGCCTTGTTGGGAATCGGCCAGTGTGATAATACAAAAAAAAAAAATAGCAATGACACTAGGACAAGAAACTTAATTGTGTAACCGCATTTAATAGCTGAGTTACACTGAGCACAGTGTGTATTACACTGAGTTAATAAATGTAAGGAATAACTACACTGAAATACACTTTGAGCCTTTTAAAGTCTTAATACAGGCTTACAAGTGACAATTAACTGTCTATAAAGTGAAACACTGTTGCTGAAGGTCAGAAATAATCCTAGTGTAGAGGTGAAAGAAAGTTGACTAAGTTACACAGCAACTTGACAGTGAGAACACAACTTAAGTTGCACAGCATCATGACAGTGAGAACACAACTTAAGTTACACAGCATCATTACAGTGAGAACACAACTTAAGTTACACAGCATCTTGACAGTGAGAACACAACTTAAGTTACACAGCATCTTGACAGTGAGAACACAACTTAAGTTACACAGCATCTTGACAGTGAGAATACAACTTTGTTGTAGCCACAGTCATTGGCCAGGCTTCAAACACCTTTTATTGTACAGCAATAAAGGAATGGAACAGACTACCCGCACATGTCAAAGCCAGTCATAGCATGAACCAGTTCAAGAAGACTGCCGAAAGGTGTCTGATGAATGTAGCTACAGAAAGGGAGGAGAATGATTTTTTATTTTTTTTTTTAGCTAACACACGTGTAAATATAAATAACTCATTTTAACTTATTCCTAGTATTTCTCCTTTATAGTATAATAATAAGATATTATAACCTTTATATTATAATAATAAGGTATTAAAAGGACCCCAATGGAAATAAGTCACTCTGACATTTTTGTGTTATCCCAGGTACTTTACACACATGTTGTTGCTATGTATGATAATATGTGTGTGTTATCCCAGGTACTTAACACACATGTTGTTGCTATGTATGATAATATGTGTGTGTTATCCCAGGTACTTTACACACATGTTGTTGCTATGTATGATAATATGTGTGTTATCCCAGGTACTTTACACACATGTTGTTGCTATGTATGATAATATGTGTGTGTTATCCCAGGTACTTTACACACATGTTGTTGCTATGTATGATAATCTGTGTGTGTTATCCCAGGTACTTTACACACATGTTGTTGCTATGTGTGATAATATGTGTGTGTTATCCCAGGTACTTTACACACATGTTGTTGCTATGTATGATAATCTGTGTGTGTTATCCCAGGTACTTTACACACATGTTGTTGCTATGTATGATAATGTGTGTGTGTTATCCCAGGTACTTTACACACATGTTGTTGCTATGTATGATAATCTGTGTGTGTTATCCCAGGTACTTTACACACATGTTGTTGCTATGTATGATAATATGTGTGTGTTATCCCAGGTACTTTACACACATGTTGTTGCTATGTATGATAATATGTGTAACTGTGTATACCTGAATAACATTACTTATTAAAAACACTAAGAAAAGAAGAAGAAGAAGAAGAAGAAGAAGAAGAAGAAGAAGAAGAAGAAGAAGAAGAAGAAGAAAGAAGAAGAAGAAGAAGAAGAAGAAGAAGAAGAAGAAGAAGAAGAAGAAAGAAGAAGAAGAAGAAGAAGAAGAAGAAGAAGAAGAAGAAGAAGAAGAAGAAGAAGAAGAAGAAGAAGAAGAAGAAGAAGAAGAAGAAGAAGTAATAGTAGTAATAGTAGTAATAGTAGTAATAGTAGTAATAGTAGTAATAGTAGTAATAGTAGTAATAGTATTGGTAAATAACATCTGTCAAACATAACTGAACCATCAATATTCTGTCAAACAAAACTGTCTCATTTAACTCTGTTGTTGCTCCAACTTCCATACAAAACTAATTACTCACATGGTCCCATTATATTTCTACTGTAACTTAGTAAGTTCCTTTATCTCCAACATGTTTATTCAGTCATCCCACAAAACTGAAGATCAATGAATGAGTTTAAAATAATAAATCATATTTTTAAAAGTGTACTTCTTGTACATTATGTACCTTTTATTGTACATATAACTGTAGTTAACTGTTGTACAAGTTTTACTTAACTCAATATTATTGTACATATAACTGTAGTTAACTGTTGTGCAAGTCTTACTTAACTCAACATTATTGTACATATAATTGTAGTTAACTGTTGTACAAGTTTTACTTAACTCAACATTATTGAATCACATTACAACATTAAGTCATATTTTTAAAAATTGTACCATTGTTTATTAGCTACCTTTGTTATTTTGTATTTTTGTCTGAAATGTCTTACATACTAGTTAATGGCTTTGTTTTGTGTCCATCAGTGTTTTATTAAATGTAAACTTTATTAACTTTGTACAACTTAAAACAAACAAATGAATTTGAAGCTTGAATTGTTTAATGACACTAAACAGTTAGTGTCCTACCCGCTATTAGTTAATGACACATTAATGACACATTAGTTAATGACACATTAGTTAATGACACATTTCAACATGTTTCCTTACACCTGTTGTCCTGTTCACCTAGCAGCAAGTAGGTACCTGGGTGTTAGTGGACTGGTGTGGGTGGCATCCTGGGTGGCCTGGCTGGCAATGTTCTTGCTTCACATACGGAGGGTCCGGGTTCGATTCCCGACGGGGTAGAAATATTTTGATGTGTTTCCTTACACCTGTTGTCATATTCACCTAGCAGCAAGTAGGTACCTGGGTGTTAGTGGACTGGTGTGGGTGGCATCCTGGGGGACAAGATTGAAGACCACAATGGAAATAAGACAGACAGTCCTGGATAACACACTGACTTTCTTGGGTTATCCTGGTTGGCTAGCCCTCCAGTGTTAAAAATCCCAACAAAATATAATATGTGTGACCTGGAGTTCTAACCCCACCCGTGGTATGCTTGATAAAAGTTCTACAGTGTTGTCTGGCCAACACTCAATATTTTTATTTGTTTTATCTAATTTTTAAGGAAACTCCATGGAACTTACAATAATAATAATAATGATAATAATAATAATAATAATAATAATAATAATAATAATAATAATAATAATAATAATAATAATAATATAATACCTCCTTATTACATTATTAACTCAAACATAAAAAAAATAAATACCATTGTTATTGAATTTATACTAAATATATAAATGTAAAATATAAATCATAAATACACACACACACACACACACACACACACACACACACACACACACACACACACACACACACACAACTTCTTGGTGTTCTCTTTATCTGATCATTCAGAGTTTAATCATCTTTTGTGGAGGTGTTGAAGGCGTCTCAGTGTCCAGTGGACGCTTACGAGTCTTCTTGTTAGCAACTAGTAGATGATCTTTAACGTCTGCCAACAATACGCTCCCTTGTGGATCATTGCAGGAAGTATCTATATCATTATTGAATTCAGTCAACATTGACTTGACTATGTTGATTGCTGTAATATCCGGGTTATATTTCATCCTAATGGTGAACCAGCGGATGATGTCATCAGGGTCCGTGAGCGTGGAACTAACAACTAAGTCCATGAATGCTATAGCATGGTACACGCAGATACCAGCATACTCTCATACTTCACGAACACTTAGGAGTCTTCTAAAGCAGGGATGCTGGTTGTAGTAGTCATTTACTATTTTGTTGGCGAACCGAGGATTGCCGCCATTGTAGTAGATTAAGGTCCCATCTAGGCAGAAATACAGAGACAACGTGAGGGGTTTCCTTCATCACTACAAAGCGACCATGACCCTTGGGTAGAACATGTCCACCAAGTAGATAATCGCTGTATACAACTTTGCATCTTTTGCCGAATGAACGAGGAGTATTCTTAAGAATGGCGACGATATCAGACTTTCGCAATGGTTGAGTGACCTCCAGGAGAGGGTGATAATCACCAAGCATCAACTCTCATCCTCCTATGTACGTTTTCCAGTGCATTTATATCCATTCTGTAACATGGTGACCAAAATTGTGCAGCATAATCTAAATGAGGCCTAACCAAAGATATATAGAGTTGAAGAACAACTTGAGGACTTCTATTATTTATGATTCTTGATATGAAGCCAAGGATTCTGTTAGCTTTATTGTGAACACTAATGCACTGTTGTCTTGGTTTCAGATTACTGCTAACCAGAACTCCTAAATCCTTTTCGCAATTAGTAATATAAAGATCTACATTATTTAGTTTATATGTGGCATGGTTATTTTCCTGATCATCATTTAGAACTTTGAATTTAACTATACAGTGGACCCCCGCATAACGATCACCTCCGAATGCGACCAATTATGTAAGTGTATTTATGTAAGTGCGTTTGTACGTGTATGTTTGGGGGTCTGAAATGGACTAATCTACTTCACAATATTCCTTATGGGAACAAATTCGGTCAGTACTGGCACCTGAACATACTTCTGGAGTGAAAAAATATTGTTAACTGGGGGTCCACTGTATTAAACTGCACCTGCCACTTCTTCGACCACTGCATCAGTCTATTCAAATCATCCTGGAGTCCTCTAGTGTCCTCATTAGAATGAATTGGACAGCCTATTTTGGTGTCATCAGCATATTTGTATTTTAAAAATATTTTATATTTATGCTTTTAAGTTTGTTGACTTTACTATCTAATACTGTAGGGTACATTTGTACTACAACTTTTTTAATACCACAAACACGACAAGCCAAACACCATAACAGTTTACATGATTTATTATTGGGTCATATACAGGAGCTTGGATTACTGTCTAGTATCAAAACACTTCTCTAGGCTGAGGATGAGGCCTATGAGCAATGTAACCTTCGGTCTCTGCCGTATTTTATGGCATCTTCGATGCCATAAAATACGGTACAGTGGACCCCCGGTTTACGATATTATTTCATTCCAGAAGTATGTTCAGGTGCCAATACTGACCGAATTTGTTCCCATAAGGAATATTGTGAATTAGATTAGTCCATTTCAGACCCCCAAACATACACATACAAACGCACTTACATAAATACACTTACATAATTGGTCGCATTGGGAGCTGATCGTAAACCGGGGGTCCACTGTACTTTGTGTATCCTAATTTGTTACTAAGACCACAACAAGGTCTGTTTTAACTTAGCAGTTACACACAGTCAAGTGTGTTAATTTTGATCCATAAGACAGAACTACTGTATTACTTAAAGAATAAAAGAAAGAGTAGAGAATAAAAATTTTATGTCTTTGCAAAGGTTACAATGTGTAATTACAATTTTGATTTGTTAAGTACAAAGAAAGCCACTATCATGCCAGGAAATTTTGGGCAGATTAATCCTAATACATAATAACTACTTAAGTCAAGACAAGATAAGAGTGGTTAACTTTTAACAAATCTTCATTTTATCTTAATACTGTACTAATGCAAGGTAATTAATGTTGTTGCTAAATTATCTTAATACTGTACTAATGCAAGGTAATTAATGTTGTTGCTAAATTATCTTAATACTGTACTAATGCAAGGTAATTAATGTTGTTGCTAAATACACACTTAGCAAAATAATTACTTAAAGTTGCTTTTCATCACCTAAATATTCCTTCTGTTATTTATACAAGTTATTTCAGTATGATACTTTGTTTATACAGAAATGGATGACACTTGAGTGCACGTTTAAACCCCATGGTTATGTAGAGCATTTTGACACTTGAGTGCACGTTTAAACCCCATGGTTATGCAGAGCATTTTGACACTTGAGTGCACGTTTAAACCCCATGGTTATGCAGAGCATTTTGACACTTGAGTGCACGTTTAAACCCCATGGTTATGTAGAGCATTTTGACACTTGAGTGCACATTTAAACCCCATGGTTATGCAGAGCATTTTGACACTTGAGTGCACGTTTAAACCCCATGGTTATGTAGAGCATTTTGACACTTGAGTGCACGTTTAAACCCCATGGTTATGCAGAGCATTTTGACACTTGAGTGCACGTTTAAACCCCATGGTTATGTAGAGCATTTTCACACTTGAGTGCACGTTTAAACCCCATGGTTATGCAGAGCATTTTGGGCAAGCTTAAGCCTAACTTAAGACTACAAGGGCATAACTTACTACCTACAATTCTAGTGTAGAGTAAAATATTAGCATAAATGTAAACTTACCTTAGCATGAATGTAAACTTACCTTAGCATGAATGTAAACTTACCTTAGCATGAATGTAAACTTACCTTAGTGTGAATGTAAACTTACCTTAGTGTGAATGTAAACTTACCTTAGCATGAATGTAAACTTACCTTAGCATGAATGTAAACTTACCTTAGTGTGAATGTAAACTTACCTTAGTGTGAATGTAAACTTACCTTAGCATGAATGTAAACTTACCTTAGCATGAATGTAAACTTACCTTAGTGTGAATGTAAACTTACCTTAGTGTGAATGTAAACTTACCTTAGCATGAATGTAAACTTACCTTAGCATGAATGTAAACTTACCTTAGCGTGAATCTGAACTTACCTTTTGCTGCCAAAGACAATTTAAGGAAGCATTCTTCAAGGTTCCCACAAGGTTCAGGGTTAAGTACATCACTCTCCACTGAAAAAAATAATATACATATTGTATTGTACTTTATTTGTACACAGATTAATAGTGTATTAGTGGGTGATGACTAAACCTGTAGGGTCATACAGTGCCTAGGGGAATAAGATGCAATCAGATTTGATACAGGGGGAGTGCAGGTTCAATTCCTTGAATCAAAACCCCCTTCAGTGACATTTAAGACCCTCCTCCACTGGAACTGCTCAACTTTACCACAATACTTCATACATTACAATTCAGTTTTTTATTTCTTTTATGCAGTGCACAGATAATGTAGTTTACATGTAAAAAAAAATATTGTTAGGCAATGCAATTTGAGAAAATTAATCCTAATACTTAACCCTTAAACTGTCCAAATGCAGATCTACATGCAGGGGAGGGGGGGGGGGGCTCCAAATGCAGATCTACATGCAGGGGGGGGGGCTCCAAATGTAGATCTACGTTTTTTTACATGCTTTCAAATGGGGAAAATCAAGGTCGGAGCGCTACACATGCAAATGTAGATCTATGTTTGGACAGTTTAAAGGTTAAAGACTACTTATGAACTAGACATACATAGATTATTTAGGATTTCTTACATGGCACACATGCTAGGTTGTTCTCCATTAACATACAGTATACATAACACGACAAATACTTGGATTATAACTTGAATTTGGAAGAATGCCAAACATCACTGGTCATATGCCAGTGAAACATAACATCAATTTGATACAAGAAAAAATAATCAGGGAAAGTGGGATCAAAATTTAGACAATACTCAGGGAGTTTGACAATAATAATGATAATTTTATTTCCCAAGAAGTGACATTAGTTACAATAGTAGGTTAACATTAAGTTATTTACAAAGAAATACCCATAGTCATGTATGGCATATTGGGACTATAAGAACAGAAAAATAAAAAATACAGTGCTACCTTGAGATACAAAATTAATTCGTTCCAGAAGGCTGTTCAAGTGCTGATACGGAGTGAATTTGTTCACATAAGGAATAATGTAAAATAGATTAATCCACTTCAGACCCCAAAAATACACTTACAAAAGCACTTACATAATAGTTCGAGTTTTGAGCTGTTCGTATCCCAAGGTACCACTGTATATTGGACATGAACGTATAACAGTAGCTTACTAAATATATAAAATTATATCTTTTAACACGAATATGAGCCAAAATTAACCCTTTGACTGTTTCAGGTCCCTCTCTGAAACTGTCATTCTATGTCGCCAAATATTCAAAAAAAAAAAAAATTATTTTTTCTTATGAAAATGTTAAGATTATTTTTCTGAGTGTTTTAGTCCAAAAAAAAAAATTTTGCCATCGGTACTTACCGAGATATAGAGCCATGAAGTTTGCAGAAAATGAGCCGCGTATGGCAACAGCGGCGACTGCCGCTCACCCGGTAAACTTTAGTTTACTTGTAATTGAAGGTTTTTTGTTTTTTTCACTATTTTATTTTTTCACATAACTTATGTGGCCTATGAGACCAAAGTAAGGTGCAATGTATATATATACACTCGTTGTATACAACACAACAAGCACACAAACATAATTATCAATATATTGTTTACAAAACTTGTTTACAAAAACAAACAAACAATTCTTCTTCTTCTTCCTCTTCCTCTTCCTCCTCTTCCTCCTCTTCCTCTTCCTCCTCCTCTTCCTCCTCCTCCTCCTCTTCCTCCTCCTCTTCCTCCTCCTCTTCCTCCTCCTCTTCCTCCTCCTCTTCCTCCTCCTCTTCCTCCTCTTCCTCCTCCTCTTCCTCCTCTTCTTCTTCTTCCTCCTCCTCTTCTTCTTCCTCCTCTTCTTCTTCTTCCTCCTCTTCTTCTTCTTCCTCCTCCTCCTCCTCCTTGTGTGCGAGTGTGTGGCTTATAATTGTTTTGAGTCAGAAGTCGGCAGCTGTCAAAGTGACATATTGTGTCATTAGTCACTACCCTACCGCCTGTCAAAACAATGGGGTCGGATGCTGCTTCCCCTCCTCCATTCTATCTAATTATCTTTCTCCCTCATTTTATATCTTTCAATCTGTCTCTCTTTCTATCTGTCTGCCTATCTCTGTCTCACAGGTACACATAAATACAAGTATACATAGTGTAAATTACCTAGGATAACCCAAGAAATCCAGACAAAGTGCTATACTCTGCTTGAAGATGTGAGTAAACGTGATGACACAGTCTTGTGGCTCTCTCTGAGACAGAGAGCTAGATGGACAGACAGGGAGCTTGACAGACAGACAAATAGACAGACAGAAATGTTTGTGTACCAGCAAAAACAAAGGGAGGGCAATGGTCATGTAATATTACCCTCCTTTACCCTCATCAAAGTCAGCTCTTATCAGATGTTATCTCCCCTTATCTTGTCACTGTCATGGGTTTTGGGGACTTTTTTTTTTCTTGCTTAAAGGGGAAACAATATTATTAATCTTTTTTTCCCTCCTCCTCCTCCTCCTCCTTTTCCCTTTCTCCTCCTCCTCCTCCTTCTTCCTTCCCCTCCTCCCCTCCTCCTCCTCCCCCCTCCCCCCCCTCCTCCTCCATTGTTTTTGGTCTCAAATCCCCAAATCATGAATTGATCTTCACTGACACTTCCATCTTGTTAGAGCACATTGGGGAAGAGAAAGTCCCAGATTTGCTGGGGTCACATATTTTTTTTACCGCTAGACAGTGAAAAATGAAACTGAAATGGCTTTCCCCAAAATGCCCACTGGCCCCCCGTTTTTTTTTTATAGGGTGACATGACCATGGAGACCCATTCTCTCACATGGGGCCTCCCACTTTTCCCCTGTTGTTTTAAAGCTGCTAGAATTTATGGTATAAATAGTCAGAAAAATTGGCGTAAACGTTTTTTTTACGTCGGAAAACTCAAAGGGTTAAGCAGTTAATTAAAAAGAAATTCAACTTAAATTTAGCCTAAAGAGAATTAAATCAAAAATACAGTTAAGCAGTCAAAAATATATTTTCAATAAATACGTATGATCAAGGTATTATTATAATGTGTTTTAATGTAAACGGGTTTCCAACAGTGCGATTAAATGTGTTGGAGCATAAAAAATATTTTGCCCCTTTTTAGTACAAAGTAAAGTACGCCAAACTCTGGCCATACTTGCAAATAAAACAAGAGATTAAAAAAAAAAAAAAAAATTTGTATTAAAATTTTTATTACAGTTGTAAATACCCCTGTACCTACTTTGGGGAGAGAAAAAGATCATTTTATTTTAAAAATAGTTTTAACAAAGTAGTTTGCAAAATTTTTTTTTTCTTATTATCAGCAATAATCTTTTAAGCATGAAATATATTTTTTAAGTCTCCTTCAAAGTCTGGGTCTGCATTTATTATAAAGTCATAGCATTACTTTTACAATTACATTGATAGTCATCAATGTGAAATTTTTTTGTGGGGGACAGCATTTTCTTCTTGATTTTTCCCTCTTTCTTCGTATTTAAAAATTATTTTACCCATTGCCCCCAGTGTTGCATCGTCAAGGGGCATTGTTGTGTGAGTCAATGACCACTGTCTAGAATACTCAACTTATCTTAAAAAAAGTACTATTTGCACCATACAATTTTATTACTTGTAATATGTTATAGTTGTGTATTACATCAACTTTGTTTTCCATAACATCAAATATCTTGTTATTCAAAAAATAATGTTTAAATTTAAAAAATTTAAAACTTCTTACCTATTAGATTTAAGTATTTTTTAAAGTACATGTATGTACTACAAAGATTAATCTCCCTAAATCCCCTGTTGAAGTGGTTTCTGTGTACTTAACAAATCAAAATTGTAATTACACATTGTAACCTTTGAAAAAAAAAATAAATCTTTTCTTTAATGCTTTAGGCCATTTTCAGATTTTAAAAGCCTCTACTCTGAATGATTTTTCCCCAAAGTGCAAAATGTTCTCACAGTTTAAATATGGGTTAAAAACCAAAAATTCACGGAACAATGCAGTAAAAAAAATTTTCCCAAACAGCTCTCATTTTGTTTCCAGTTTCGCAGTTTTTCAAGCCAGATTCACTTATAAGTGTTTTTAATTACTTTTTGGATATTGAAACCCCTTTCCAGAATTTGTTTGGCATTTTCTTTCTTGTTATTGTATGGCTTGTGCAAAGGTGCATCTTTGTAAGGGCACTGGCCGCAATAATAATGTCGTGTTCAGTGCAGGAAAAATTACAGTGCATTTTCTTAAGTCGAAGAAAAATAGGATGACCGGTGCAATGTCTTAAAAACAAAATCTAAAATCCTTTCATTATCTTTGAAATAAAGTTCAATTTCTGGGTAAAAATAAATTTTAAACCAGTCTTTAAACGCGTCCATTTCCCGGGTTCTTTGTGCTGCCATAATAGGGGGAAAACGTTTTTTTAATAGGATTTAAAAATATTTTTAATTTTTTCTGTTACACCGCATAGGGTTTAAATTTAAAATCACCAGCTGGGGAATTTTTTTCTGGCCTGAAACAGCGAAGGTAAAATTAATTTTACGAAGAGTTGTATAAAAACTTGCCACAATTTTTCAATAGTGCAATAACCAAAATTGGCAAATAAACCTGTAATATACAGGTTACTTTTCCAGAAATATTATAAATGGTGAAAAATGACATTTAAAAAAAAATCGAAAATGGTTTACCGAACTCACTACAATCATTGCAAAACTTTAACAAATCCATTGAATCCTTTTCCTTCCCTACAGTTCTCAAAATAGCAAGGGTCACCCAGATACATAAAGGAGATCAAGCAGACTTGAATAATTATAGGCCAATATCCAACTTACACCCTCTCTCTAAAATCTTTGAAAAACTAATTCATAAGCGAATCTATTCTTACCTCATCTCCCACAACATACTCAACCCCTGTCAGTTTGGGTTCAGGCCTAATAAAAACACTAATGATGCTATTATACACATGCTAGCACAAATATACACTGCACTCGAGAAAAAAAAAAAGTCCCATTAGGGATCTTCATTGATTTATGTAAAGCTTTTGATACAGTTGACCATGATTTGCTGCACATAAAATTGTCGCACTATGGTATAAGAGGACACTCCCTCAACTACCTAAAGTCATACCTTAGCAACAGAAGCCAATAAGTGTACACAAATGGAGCAAACTCTTCCACACAGCCAATTACAGTTGGTGTCCCACAGGGAAGTGTCCTTGGCCCTCTTCTCTTTCTCATTTACATAAATGACCTACCAAATGCATCGCAACTACTCAAACCCACACTATTTGCAGATGACACTACATACGTCTTCTCTCATCCAAGCCCAGTCATATTAGCTAATACTGAAACACCGAATTACAGAAAATATCTACCTGGAAGATGATTAACAAACTTACTCTCAATATTGACAAAACCTACTACATTCAGTTTGGGAACAGAACTACAGATGTTCTTCTTAACATAATGATAAACAGATCACCTACATATCACAAAGCTCACAGAGGGAAAATTCTTAGGAATCCACCTTGATAATAGACTCAAATTTCAAACAAATGTACAACAAATTTCCAAGAAAATCTCCAAGACCATAGGCATACTATTGAAGATACGGTACTATGTTCCACAATCAGCCCTCCTGGCCCTATATCACTCACTCATGTACCCCTATCTCACCTATGGAATTTGTGCATGGGGCTCAACAACAATAAATCATCTCAGACCATTAATTACCCAGCAAAAGGCTGCAGTCAGAATGATAACAAATTCCCACTACAGGCAGCATACTCCACTAATATTCAAAACTCTAAACTTACCATACAAAACATCCATATTGATTATTGTACCTACTACATACATAGAACACTTAAACTTGGATATAAACCCTCCCCTCAAACTTCTCCTTACCAACCTCAACAGAACACATGACCATAACACAAGGCACAGATCACTCTTTGATGTTCCCTGTGTCCATCTCACACTATGTAAAAACTCAATTCGCATAAAAGGCCCAAAAATCTGGAATTCATTACCTGTGAATATAAAAGAAATAATGTCTGTTTATCAATTCAAGACTTCTTAAAAACCATTTACTCAACCTCAACTAAATAAATACTGAATAACTGTATCTCATAAATGTATAACCTGTGACCCTATCAAACTATGTTTTTTTTTAATTACATTACCTAATAGAAATAAATGGTATAAAATACCGACACAATGGAAATATAAACACACATGCAGTATAATGTGATCCTTTATTGACTACGTTTCGCCCACACAGTGGGCTTTTTCAAGTCACAAACAGAACTACCTGGGGTGGAAGGAACGCGAGTATTTATAGTCCGGTTCAGAATGCTGAGGTCAGGTGGAGAATGCTGCATCTGATGATGTACCGAGTGGGGTTATAGAGTCTAAAAACTTGGGTAGCTTGGAAAGGAGATTGGATAAGTTTGTGAGCAGACCTTCTACAGTGTTCGCTATCCCACATAAGAACACTGTAGAAGGTCTGCTCACAAACTTATCCAATCTCCTTTCCAAGCTACCCAAGTTTTTAGACTCTATAACCCCACTCGGTACTTCATCAGATGCAGCATTCTCCACCTGACCTCAGCATTCTGAACCGGACTATAAATACTCACGTTCCTTCCACCCCAGGTAGTTCTGTTTGTGACTTGAAAAAGCCCACTGTGTGGGCGAAACGTAGTCAATAAAGGATCACATTATACTGCATATGTGTTTATATTTCCACATTACCTAATATAATACTCCATTTTCTTGACTGCACAGTAACTCATCTAATGACCATATGACCTGTTTCTGCACTATAAATCATTGATTTCACTCGATCTGATTCAATTATATTATACATTGTTATGCTACAAATTTGTACAACTTTAATACTTCTTATTTGAAATACTCATTTGTACTTCATGTTGTAATTTCTTCTTTCTTTCAATACACCGGCCGTATCCCACCGAGGCAGGGTGGCCCAAAAGAAAAAACCAAAGTTTCTCCTTTCAAATTTAGTAATATATACAGGAGAAGGGGTTGATGGGATAAAGATTGATGGGATAAAGATAGAAATGTTAAAAGCAGGTGGGGATATAGTTTTGGAGTGGTTGGTGCAATTATTTAATAAATGTATGGAAGAGGGTAAGGTACCTAGGGATTGGCAGAGAGCATGCATAGTTCCTTTGTATAAAGGCAAAGGGGATAAAAGAGAGTGCAAAAATTATAGGGGGATAAGTCTGTTGAGTGTACCTGGTAAAGTGTATGGTAGAGTTATAATTGAAAGAATTAAGAGTAAGACGGAGAATAGGATAGCAGATGAACAAGGAGGCTTTAGGAAAGGTAGGGGGTGTGTGGACCAGGTGTTTACAGTGAAACATATAAGTGAACAGTATTTAGATAAGGCTAAAGAGGTCTTTGTGGCATTTATGGATTTGGAAAAGGCATATGACAGGGTGGATAGGGGGGCAATGTGGCAGATGTTGCAAGTGTATGGTGTAGGAGGTAGGTTACTGAAAGCAGTGAAGAGTTTTTACGAGGATAGTGAGGCTCAAGTTAGAGTATGTAGGAAAGAGGGAAATTTTTTCCCAGTAAAAGTAGGCCTTAGACAAGGATGTGTGATGTCACCGTGGTTGTTTAATATATTTATAGATGGGGTTGTAAGAGAAGTAAATGCGAGGGTCTTGGCAAGAGGCGTGGAGTTAAAAGATAAAGAATCACACACAAAGTGGGAGTTGTCACAGCTGCTCTTTGCTGATGACACTGTGCTCTTGGGAGATTCTGAAGAGAAGTTGCAGAGATTGGTGGATGAATTTGGTAGGGTGTGCAAAAGAAGAAAATTAAAGGTGAATACAGGAAAGAGTAAGGTTATGAGGATAACAAAAAGATTAGGTGATGAAAGATTGAATATCAGATTGGAGGGAGAGAGTATGGAGGAGGTGAACGTATTCAGATATTTGGGAGTGGTCGTGTCAGCGGATGGGTCTATGAAAGATGAGGTGAATCATAGAATTGATGAGGGAAAAAGAGTGAGTGGTGCACTTAGGAGTCTGTGGAGACAAAGAACTTTGTCCTTGGAGGCAAAGAGGGGAATGTATGAGAGTATAGTTTTACCAACGCTCTTATATGGGTGTGAAGCGTGGGTGATGAATGTTGCAGCGAGGAGAAGGCTGGAGGCAGTGGAGATGTCATGTCTGAGGGCAATGTGTGGTGTGAATATAATGCAGAGAATTCGTAGTTTGGAAGTTAGGAGGAGGTGCGGGATTACCAAAACTGTTGTCCAGAGGGCTGAGGAAGGGTTGTTGAGGTGGTTCGGACATGTAGAGAGAATGGAGCGAAACAGAATGACTTCAAGAGTGTATCAGTCTGTAGTGGAAGGAAGGCGGGGTAGGGGTCGGCCTAGGAAAGGTTGGAGGGAGGGGGTAAAGGAGGTTTTGTGTGCGAGGGGCTTGGACTTCCAGGAGGCATGCATGAGCGTGTTTGATAGGAGTGAATGGAGACAAATGGTTTTTAATACTTGACGTGCTGTTGGAGTGTGAGCAAAGTAACATTTATGAAGGGATTCAGGGAAACCGGCAGGCCGGACTTGAGTCCTGGAGATGGGAAGTACAGTGCCTGCACTCTGAAGGAGGGGTGTTAATGTTGCAGTTTAAAAACTGTAGTGTAAAGCACCCTTCTGGCAAGACAGTGATGGAGTGAATGATGGTGAAAGTTTTTCTTTTTCGGGCCACCCTGCCTTGGTGGGAATCGGCCAGTGTGATAATAAAAAAATAAAAAAAAAATTTTTACCACTGAATATATCATTGCTTAGTTAATTTTAAGTTAATTTTAAGCCTGTCCATAATTCTCTGTATACAAGGGACTTTTGGCATGTACACCCAATCACTATATTTCTTTGTACAACTATGTATCATGTCCAAATAAAAAATAAATAAATAAAAAAATGCCCCTAATAATTTAGCTCCTTCCATCAAGTTTAAAGCTGAATGGTAATGTAGCTCTTTGCTTCCTTTCCTTGATGTTCATGTTTACAGCTCAGATGCAGGTTTTGCTTTTTCTGTGTATTGCAAACCTATGCACAGTATCATGTACATTCTCTACTTTTCTTACCATGTTCCCTCTGTCAAGAAGTGTTCCTATTTATCTTTCTCTGTGCACTCTGCATTTATGACTCTCAGTTCCTCGACTCTTCACAATCCGTTCTTTTGTGGGCTGCCTTACAATTTTATACTCTGCCATTCATGTGCTAAACGGACTTTCCTCTCTCCCTAACTCTATACTCCGGTGAAATCTCTTATTCTTTGTCTTTCTACATTTTATAGGTTATCCTCGGTGGCTAACCCTCCAAGGTTAAAAATCTGAACAAAATCTAATTTTTTATTATCACTTTGTTTTGGGTTATCCTAGGTTCTCTACACACATGCTGCTATGTGTGATAATCCATGTAACTGTATTTGTGTATACCTGAATAAACTTACTTATCCTGCTGCAAGTCCTTGGATATTTTAGCATGTTATTTACTCCTGTTTTCTATTTATACATCTCAACCTTTTTCTTAACACCGCCGTTACCCACCAAGACAGGGCAACCCAAAAAATTAAAAAAACTTAACATCATTACTAGCACCATCACAGTCTTGCCAGAGGCATACCGACACTACAGGTCTAAAACTGCAATATATCTCCACTATACCTCCAGGACTCAAGTCCGACTCACTACTTTTTTGTAACTTGTTCATGACTGTGACCAGATATAAATGTATAAATGTTTATTGCCTTTGTAATTTGTTCAGCTATCAAAACTTAGTGGTCCAATCCCTTCACAATTTGTTCTCTCGTGGGCTGCCTTACAATTTCATAAACTCTGCTACTAAAATACTAAATGGATTTTCTTCTCTACTCTGGTGAAATCTATTATTCTTTGTCTTTCTTATATTTGTAGTCTCTCAAATCTTAGCAGTTCTATGTGTTCCCTACACATCAAACTAACTTTTTGTGAATAAACAATCATCGTAGTAATCTAGGTCACACTTCTGGTGTTGATGCTTCCAGAGTTGACTCCATTTCCTGGTTCTCTTCTCTCAATACTGTGGAGAAACTGGCCGCTGTCTTTCTAACAAACTTAAGAGCACAAAAGAGGTGATGGACTTCCCGACACCAATAATGCTGCTGACACTTCTCTGACCACAGCATCAGTCTATTTACATATTTCTGTATTGCCACTTCCCTTCCATATATGTTAATCTCTTACATTATAACACACACATGTACACAATCGCACTTGCTGAATAGATAGTTTTATTCCTACTTGCTGTAAAGATCATATTTATCATATCTGCTAACTTTTTTTATATTTTCAAATATATTAAAAGTTTATATATCATGGGCTCTTCTCGTTCATCCTGGTAACATAAATATTCCAGAAATTGTGTAAATAATAATAACATCAATCTTAACACAGTGTCCATCTTGAGAACTTGAAGATCATGTGCAAGATCTTGTGTCTCATCATCATAATAATAATAATAATAATAATAATAATAATAATAATAATAATAATAAGCTTTCCTTATCTAAAATAATAATTTCTTAATAATAAAAATAAAAACTTATCTAAAATAAAAATAATAACTTCTTAATAAAAAAATCAAATGTTTTCCTTGTTCAAAATAATATTAAAAAGCCTCACATTTTAAAAACATTTCATTGTGTCCATACTTTGGTTCATTCCATGGCAACATCACGTGACCCTTCACGAAGTCTCATCAAGGGGACGTAACAGTATGTTAGGAGGAGAGGATCAATATTTTCTTCACCTTCCTCTATGATAACTTCTGGACAGTAATCTGGTGGACAGTCCCTCCATGCCAATCCAGAATAAGCATACTGTTGATCCAAACCGTTATGTCCTCCTACCCTTCTGTCAGCTCTGATGCCCATCCTACTGAGGGTTCGACCAATATTAACTGGAGAGGCTGCGGCAACACCTTCATGTTCACAGTAATCAAAATACCAATCTAATAATTCATTTCTTAGAATGAATTTGTCATGATGGCATTTTTTTATAAAGAATCCAAAGAAATCTTGGAAGGATTTGCACCCGGAATAGTGCATGTATTTAGGCATGTTTGGTGAGCTTCTCAAATCTTAATGAAAATTAAGGATTGAGACTACTGAGCTACTTATAATATGTTATAAGTAGTAAAGTTAGTGATGATGGAATTAGTCAATCTAACTCAAAGAAACAAAACTTACTAATGTGACTGAAAATCAAGGATCAATTAAGTTATAATATAGGTACAGTAGTAAATTTAGTGAAGTTGGAATAGTAACTTGAAGTTAATGAAGCAAAACTTGCTAATGGAAGTGAATTATTATTATAATAAAAAATAAGCACTAAACCACAAGGGTTATACAGCGCAGCAGGGCAGGGAAGGATGCAAGGGTACTGGGTAGCAAGAGGGAGAGGGATGATTATTAGGTTATGGAGTACAGCAGGGCAGTGGACAGTGCTGGGGTAGAGGGTAGCAAGAGATTGAGGTAGAAAGGGCTGAGGGGAGTGCTAGAGGCATCATCATCAGAGTTTGTGTAGTAAATCAGTTGCTGTCAAAAAGTCAATGAGAGAGTGTGGATTAGTGGATTAAAGGAGGGTCCATCAGCAAGAAGGGAAGGTAAAGAAAGGGCAGCAGAGAGGAGACGATGTTGGAGGCAAATTCTGCGTGCTCGTTGATAGAGTGGGCAATCCAACAGAATGTGGCTAACATACTGGAACTTGACAATTCTCACAGAGAGGAACATGAGATACCCATGAGTACGACAAGTGTGGCTGATGTGAAGACAGGAGAGAGTAGTCTCCCACCCTCAATAGTAATGACAAGAAGATGGCCAGAAACCTATACTCAGTTTAATATAATGAAATTTGTTATGGAGCAGATCAGACCAGGGGCGTCGTTAGGGGGGGCCACCCTGGGTGACACCATTTAAGGGGTGACACCACTTAAGGGGTGACACCATAGAGCCTCTAAAGAAGGTAACACTAATGACCAAAACCATACTGCAGCAACCTAAGAGAAAAATTCTTCATTTCTACATAGCCTATTACAGGATTACACAGTACAAATAGGCCTATAGAGGGAAACCGTTGATTTTAATGATGTGATAGATGATTTTGCAGGACTGAAAGCAACAAAATGAAATATCAGATTCATTGAGATGTTACCTGTACTCAAGGTTAAATCAGAACTAGTGTTTTTCTTTATTTTTCAATTTTTTTTTTTTTTTGTACATTGTTGAAGATAAATAAATGTAGGAAATGTTGCTGTACTCAAAGTGGTATTTGAGTTTATGTTTCCTCAATGTTACTACAATTACTTATTTTATCATTAATAAAGTTCGGTATATGGACTTTAAATGTTCTCATTGCTAAACAAAATCACTGGTCATGCAGCAGTGATGTAACTGGTCATGCAGCAGTGATGTAACTAGTCATGCAGCAGTGATGTAACTGGAGTTTACTACCCCTATCCCCCCACCCTTGGATTTCATGATGGTGACACCAAATATGCCACCCCGGGTGACACCAAAGATGCCACCCCAGGTGACACCAACCCTAGCGATGCAGATGATGAGTACTGAAGATAGTGCTAGATGGTGAGTAGTGAAGATACTGCAAATGATGAGTATTCAAGACAGCGCTAGATGCTGAGTAGCAAAGATAGTGAAGATAGTGGAGATAATGATTAATGAGGATAGTGCAGATGAAGAGTAAAGATAGTGCAAATGATGAGTAGTGAAGATAGTGCAGATGATGACAAAAAGAATGCAGATGTAATAGTATATACAGACTTTGCAAAAACCTTCGACAAGTGTGACTATGGCGTAATAGCGCACAAAATGCGTGCTAAAGGAATAACAGGAAAAGCTGGTCGATGGATCTATAATTTCCTCACAAACAGAACAGAAAGAGTAGTAGTCAACAGAGTAAAGTCCGAGGCAGCTACGGTGAAAAGCTCTGTTCCACAAGGCACAGTACTCGCTCCCATCTTGTTCCTCATCCTCATATCTGACATAGACAAGGATGTCAGCCACAGCACCGTGTCTTCCTTTGCAGATGACACCCGAATCTGCATGACAGTGTCTTCCATGGCAGACACTGCAAGGCTCAAGGCGGACATCAACCAAATCTTTCAGTGGGCTGCAGAAAACAATAAGAAGTTCAACGATGAGAAATTTCAATTACTCAGATATGGTAAACACGAAGGAAATTAAATCTTCATCAGAGTACAAAACAAATTCTGGCCACAAAATAGAGCGAAACACCAACGTCAAAGACCTGGAAGTGATCATGTCGGAGGATCTCACCTTCAAGGACCATAACATTGTATCAATCGCATCTGCTAGAAAAATGACAGGATGGATAATGAGAACCTTCAAAACTAGGGAGGCCAAGCCCATGATGACACTCTTCAGGTCACTTGTTCTATCTAGGCTGGAATATTGCTGCACACTAACAGCATCTTTCAAAGCAGGTGAAATTGCTGACCTAGAAAATGTACAGAGAACCTTCACGGTGCGCATAACGGAGATAAAACACCTCAATTACTGGGAGCGCTTGAGGTTCCTAAACCTGTATTCCCTGGAACGCAGGCAGGAGAGATACATGATTATATACACCTGGAATATCCTAGAGGGACTCGTACCGAACTTGCACACGAAAATCACTCACTACGAAAGCAAAAGACTTGGCAGACAATGCAACATCCCCCCAATGAAAAGCAGGGGTGTCACTAGCACGTTAAGAGACCATACAATAAGTGTCAGGGGCCCAAGACTGTTCAACTGCCTCCCAGCATACATAAGGGGGATTACCAACAGACCCCTGGCAGTCTTCAAGCTGGCACTGGACAAGCACCTGAAGTCGGTTCCTGACCAGCCGGGCTGTAGCTCGTACGTTGGTTAGCGTGCAGCCAGCAGCAACAGCCTGGTTGATCAGGCTCTGATCCACCAGGAGGCCTGGTCACAGACCGGGCCGCGGGGGCGTTGACCCCTGGAACTCTCTCCAGGTAAACTCCAGGTAAGAATGTATGTACCACATCTGCTAGGAAACTGCTACATACAACTGCCCCCTTCAAGGCAGGAGAAATTACAGCTCTGGAGAATATACAGAGAACTTTAATGGTACGTATAAGTACAATAAAGTACCTAATTGACTTGTATTCCCTGAAACACAGGTGAGAAAGATCTATGATAATATACAGTAAAAGATCATAAGTGTCAGGGCCCCAAGACTGTTCAACTGCCTCCCAGCATACACAAGTGTCAGGGCCCCAAGACTGTTCAACTGCCTCCCAGCATACATAAGTGTCAGGGCCCCAAGACTGTTCAACTGCCTCCCAGCATACATAAGTGACAGGGGCCCAAGACTGTTCAACTGCCTCCCAGCATACATAAGTGACAGGGGCCCAAGACTGTTCAACTGCCTCCCAGCATACATAAGTGTCAGGGCCCCAAGACTGATCAACTGCCTCCCAGCATACATAAGTGTCAGGGCCCCAAGACTGTTCAACTGCCTCCCAGCATACATAAGTGTCAGGGCCCCAAGACTGTTCAACTGCCTCCCAGCATACATAAGTGTCAGGGCCCCAAGACTGTTCAACTGCCTCCCAGCATACATAAGGGGGTTACTAACAGACCCCTGGCAGTCTTCAAGAAGGTACTGGACAGGCACTTAAAGTAATAGTCCATGACCAGCCGGTCTGTGGGTCCTGTGTCACTCTATGTGCGGCCAACAGTAACAGCCTGGTTGATCAGGCTGTGATCCACCATGAGGCCTGGTCATGGACCAGGCTGCAGAAGTGTTGCCCCTCCAGGTATACTGACAGCTTCTACACATTGTAAGAGCCACTGACAACTAAACAACTCAAGGACCCCAACAGCAATACTTGGACTTTATTGGTGGTTACCATAATACTTGGACTTTATTGGTGGTTACCATAATACTTGGACTTTATTAGTGGTTACCATAATACTTGGACTTTATTGGTGGTTACCATAATACTTGGACTTTATTGGGGGTTACCATAATACTTGGACTTTATTGGTGGTTACCATAATACTTGGACTTTATTGGTGGTTACCATAATACTTGGACTTTATTGGTGGTTACCATAATACTTGGACTTTATTAGTGGTTACCATAATACTTGGACTTTATTGGTGGTTACCATAATACTTGGACTTTATTGGTGGTTACCATAATACTTGGACTTTATTGGTGGTTACCATAATACTTGGACTTTATTGTGTGATGATGGTTACCATAATACTTGGACTTTATTGGTGGTTACCATAATACTTGGACTTTATTGGTGGTTACCATAATACTTGGACTTTATTGTGTGATGATGGTTACCATAATACTTGGACTTTATTGGTGGTTACCATAATACTTGGACTTTATTGGTGGTTACCATAATACTTGGACTTTATTGTGTGATGATGGTTACCATAATACTTGGACTTTATTAGTGGTTACCATAATACTTGGACTTTATTGGTGGTTACCATAATACTTGGACTTTATTGGTAGTTACCATAATACTTGGACTTTATTGGTGGTTACCATAATACTTGGACTTTATTGGTGGTTACCATAATACTTGGACTTTATTGGTAGTTACCATAATACTTGGACTTTATTGGTGGTTACCATAATACTTGGACTTTATTGGTGGTTACCATAATACTTGGACTTTATTGGTGGTTACCATAATACTTGGACTTTATTAGTGGTTACCATAATACTTGGACTTTATTGGTGGTTACCATAATACTTGGACTTTATTGGTGGTTACCATAATACTTGGACTTTATTGGTGGTTACCATAATACTTGGACTTTATTGTGTGATGATGGTTACCATAATACTTGGACTTTATTGGTGGTTACCATAATACTTGGACTTTATTGGTGGTTACCATAATACTTGGACTTTATTGTGTGATGATGGTTACCATAATACTTGGACTTTATTGGTGGTTACCATAATACTTGGACTTTATTGGTGGTTACCATAATACTTGGACTTTATTGTGTGATGATGGTTACCATAATACTTGGACTTTATTAGTGGTTACCATAATACTTGGACTTTATTGGTGGTTACCATAATACTTGGACTTTATTGGTAGTTACCATAATACTTGGACTTTATTGGTGGTTACCATAATACTTGGACTTTATTGGTGGTTACCATAATACTTGGACTTTATTAGTGGCTACCATAATACTTGGACTTTATTAGTGGTTACCATAATACTTGGACTTTATTGGTGGTTACCATAATACTTGGACTTTATTGGTGGTTACCATAATACTTGGACTTTATTGGTGGTTACCATAATACTTGGACTTTATTGGTGGTTACCATAATACTTGGACTTTATTGGTGGTTACCATAATAATATATGGTGTTATGTATGATAATTTATATAAGTGTATTTATGTGTACTTGTAGTACCACAATAATAACACTTGTCCTCCACCAACAGTTAGTTAACTCCACTGGAAGTAAGTTACTTGGTCTTTATCCTGGATAATCTACACACATTATTATATAATTGTTTTATAACAGCATTTACATCTAAATAAGTAAATAAATAATTAAATAAATAAATAAATAAATAAATTGTACTTAAATACACTTACTTCTTCTTTCTTTGTTTGTTGGGTTTATAAGGGCCACTGACAGCTTAAGCCGTATCGAACCCGGCTTCTCGGCGCTGCCAGGAAAAATTGTTGCCCACGGCTGGCCGATGAAAGAAAAGGAACAAAAGTTCCTCTGTAAATACAGATACAAACTTGAAGTTTCAATTAGATCCGGTGGACGCCCTTGCCAAGCCTCAGCAGGGAGGGACGCCCTTGCCAAGCCTCAGCAGCGAGGGACGCCCTTGCCAAGCCTCAGCAGGGAGGGACGCCCTTGCCAAGCCTCAGCAGCGAGGGACGCCCTTGCCAAGCCTCAGCAGGGAGGGACGCCCTTGCCAAGCCTCAGCAGGGAGGGACGCCCTTGCCAAGCCTCAGCAGGGAGGGACGCCCTTGCCAAGCCTCAGCAGCGAGGGACGCCCTTGCCAAGCCTCAGCAGCGAGGGACGCCCTTGCCAAGCCTCAGCAGGGAGGGACGCCCTTGCCAAGCCTCAGCAGGGAGGGACGCCCACACTCCCACCGGAGTTAAGTAACCGGCTTCCCACCAAAGACAGTTAAAAAAAAATTTCGCAGAGCGGAAAAAATGGAGCTGGCTGAAAGTAAGCCGATGTACAGGTACCCCTCCTGTAGAGTGCCAGGTGCCCCTCCTGTAGAGTGCCCGGCGGGGAAAATAGATGAGGACAAGCGTCCTAGAGAGAACGGTGGAAATTTGTCACTGATATTGTGTATACCTGAATAAATTTACTTACTTACTAACGCAGAAGTCCCACCTAAATACACTTATTAACACAGTTGGTCTTGTTGTTGGTGGTTTATAGGGCGACTGTCAGCTAGCACCGTAACCAGTCCTCTCTTCCACACTCACTAAGTTTATTCTGGTATAATAATGGTAAATCATTAGCTACGTTAAAACTTACAGATATCTTGGTGTAGATGTACCCTTTAACAAATCCACTATACCACAACTAAACAAGAAATGTAAAGCTAGGCTAAATGCTCTCAAAGCTGTTGCTGGCTACAATCCCAACTATGGTGCTAATGTGAGAATCGTGAGAATGATGTACATAGCCTATGTTAGGTCCTTAATTGATTATGCTGCTCCCATGTTGATATTAGCTAGAGAAAGTTCCCTCCGACCCTTGGAGTTAATGCAAAATGAAGCTCTCAGGACTATTCTTGGCTGTCCCAGATCTACAAAAGTTCTTAACATGAGGAAGGAGCTTGGTATTTCTAGTATCAGTGATAGGATTGTTGAAATTAACACTGTACTCGGTATTAGAATGTTGAGAAACGAACCAGACACTGTCACAGTGAATCTTACCAAGTGTCTAGAGGTAAATACACACAGATCTAAATGGATTGTGAAAACGTGCAATTGCATTAAGTTTTATAACCTGCATGAACTGTATCACTGTAGGCAACAAGAGCATTTCACCCCTCCATGGAAGATGTGTTCATTTAATATCACATACCTACAAGTCCCTCCCAAGAAGCTCATTGCTAGTAATCCCTTCCTTAAATCACTTGTTAGAGCAACTGCTCAAGAAGAAATTTCTCACCTAGCTGGTAGTAATAAATTATCACAAGTTATATACACTGATGGATCTAAACAGAAGTCTTCTGGCAGGGCTGCATCTGCTCTTGTTGCCACCTCCCTAGTTAAGAGCGATAATAAATTTGTTGAGTTAGGCATAAGAATTAACAACTGGGCGTCTACACTGCAAACTGAATTGTTTGCAATCCTAATGGCGCTAAAGCTAACCTATGACACTGAGCTTGACTCTATCATCATTACTGATTCTATGTCATCATTGAAGGCTCTTGGCTCATATAATGACTCCAACAACATGCTCATTGGGGAAGCCAGGTATAGATACTCAAAAATTAGGGACAAAGGAATTAATGTACAATTGCTATGGATCCCATCACACATTGGATTACTCCTTCATGATAAAGTTGACATGTTAGCCAAGAAGAGTATCCAGAAGGAGAACATAGAATATAACTTTGGTATAACTGTGTCTAGCATTAGGAATAATATTAGGAGAGAAGTAAATAATGAAGATGATTGTTATAGGAATGCAGTTAGAAGCCTGAGTAGATCTATAACCCACTATGATAACATGAACGTAGATAAGTATGTTTATGGAGCAACTTGCAATGTGAACAGACTGACTGATGTTGTAGTGGCCAGGCTTAGGCTTGGTTACAAGTACTTCTGGCAGTTTGGGAGACACACAGATGATGATCAAACTAAATGTAAATTATGTGATCAGGCATATGGTCACTCTCTTGAACACTATGTGCTTAATTGTCCACTTATTGAGGAATACAGAGACAGACAGTATAATAACTTATGTGACATGTCAAGATATCTTATTAATGAAAATAAGATACCAGATATACTAAGCAAATTTCCTAAATTTGCTTGTAACAGATAAGTGAACTATAGATATGTAGATATAAATCCATATGTATTCCTGTTAACCCTTTGGGGCCTAGTTCCTAGGCCTTTTGTGTATCCACATGCTCTCGCGCTACCGTCCACAGGATGGATATGGGGTGCACAATAAACTAGCCACTTCGGTGGCAAAATCTAAAAATCTAATCCATGTGTATCCTACCCCCCCCCCTTCATTCAGTTAAACTAATATAATCTATACAGTCCACAATTAATTAATAGCGCCGTGCTTGAGGGTGCTACCCAATTTATACTGGTCTCGGATAGATGTGGACAAGATTGTGAGGGTCGAGGGGCCACCTGTAGTGACCAGAGGTGGTTAAGTTTTCTCACATGTCTACACGGGGTGACAACGGTAAACAATATGGTTGTCTCCCAATGAGATTACTTGTATGTATATAATGTTGAGGTACATACAGGTAAGCACCCTATAAAATTTTCCACAGTAAGGTTGTTTGGGCACCTGGTACCCAGAGAACAATGGCAGGACGTAAGGTTGTTTGGGCACCTGGTACCCAGAGAACAATGCTAATACGATTTTTTGGTGATGCACTTTCCTCTAAATATTTTATCTTTATTCCACAAAAAATAAAGTTTGTTAGTTCTTAGACTGTTGTAAAATATCTGTCCTTCACTCCCTCATAAATCCCAAAATATTTGGAATATTTCCAAAAGTTCATCACTAAAAATAAGAATAATCATTATTTTACAATTTCTGTGAATATTATTCCACTTAACTAAATAATAAAGGCATAGTTAAGTGACATAAGTCAATAACTTACTTCCAAGATATTGACCTGGAGAGCAGGCCAGCCCCTCGTCTCGAAAAAAAAAAAATCCGCGAAAATCGCGTTTGTTTCGGTGTTTTCCTAATAAAACTATTCTAGCGCAGTTAGTACTTAGTACTTTCACTGCTAAATTCTAGCTTAACTATATTTAAGTATATACTCTACACAGTCTTGATCAGCATCTTCTCACCGTCTTTACTTGTATATACTAAGTAAATTACTACTTAGTACTTTCACTGCTAAATTCTAGCTTAACTATATTTAAGTATATACTCTACACAGTCTTGATCAGCATCTTCTCACCGTCTTTACTTGTATATACTAAGTAAATTACTACTTAGTACTTTCACTACAACATTCTAGCTTAACTATATTTAAGTATATACTCTATACAGTCTTGATCAGCATCTTCTCTCCGGCTTTACTTGTAAAAGAAGTAATTCATTACTTTGTTCTTCTATAGCAGTTTATCTGATCGTCGTTAACTCAAGATGGCTGCTCAGGATTTCAGTCGGCAGAATCAGAAAAACTTGAAAAGAGTGCGGTTGGAGTCCGTACATGAGGACAGGAAGGACTCTTGCAAACGAGTGCGGTTGGAGTCCGTACATGAGGACAGGAAGGACTCTTGCAAACGTGTACGGCTGCAACCTGAACATAATGTTTCTAAACGGGAGCTAACAAAGTCTGTCCCACAGACAAAATTTGTAGAGCGTCTGCGAGAAATGTGCAGACAGTTGGAGTTTAATGTTTTTGGGCCTCTTATGCACAACTTTTTGTTTAACAGCGAAAGCTGTAAGTTGCTTGGATCAGGATCTTATGGCACATGTTATCTGGCTTCTGTATCCTCTTCACGCTGGGTAACAAAATCTTGCCGAAGTGTAGCACCGTATGTCAGATCCCTAATACAAGAGATGCACGCCCTTCACGCCCTTCAGGACATCCCAGGAGTCCAAAAGATAATAGCAGTCTGTCCAGAATATTTGACCATAGTGACAGAGTACGCCGGTGAAACCTTGGAGACCCTTACCAAAAAACGTGTATTAAGCCGTCTCCAGACTTTAGAAATTCTTTCACAGGTGTGCAATATTTTGATTGGCATTCACTCTCATGGCTGGACTCACCTCGACATCAAACCAGATAATATCTGCATAAACCGCACACCTGAGGGGCTCCATGTAACCATTATCGACTATGGACTTGCTGTTCCTCTCGGCCGTAAACAAAACTTCCCCGACGGTGCCAAGGCCCACCACATTGCACCTGAGGTCCTCAGGAACGAACCTGCAACCGCTCAAGCTGACTACTTCAGCATTGCTCGCCTCATTACCTGTTTGGACATCTTGTATATGGGTACCCTGCAAACCTGGGTCCAGCAAGCATTGTTCGTGGATGTGAACCGGCGACCAAGCCTAACAGTACTCCAAGAGTTACTGCGTATCGCTCTTAAACATTGAGTTTACAGTTGCCCATTATTCTGTTTATAAAGGAACTGTTATCACAAATAAGACACGAGCTGTGTATTTTAGTTAACAAAAAAAAAAAAAAAAAAAAAAAGAGATGATAGTATATGAGGTGTATTTATGTAGGTGTGAAAACCTGGGATTATTAAATGTCTGGTATAAACCTTGGTAACTGACACTCACAAATTGAACATTAAAATGGTATAAAATACCGACAGGTTGTTAGGTAAGACACATATGCAACAGTTAGGTATCTTTATTATGAAACGTTTCGCCTACACAGTAGGCTTCTTCAGTCAAGTACAGAAAAGTTGATAGAAGCAGAAGATACTTGAAGACGATGTAATCAGTCCATCACCCTTAAAGTTTTGAGGTGGTCAGTCCCTCAGTCTGGAGAAGAGCATTGTTCCATAGTATTGTTTCAGACTATGGAACAATGCTCTTCTCCAGACTGAGGGACTGACCACCTCAAAACTTTAAGGGTGATGGACTGATTACATCGTCTTCAAGTATCTTCTGCTTCTATCAACTTTTCTGTACTTGACTGAAGAAGCCTACTGTGTAGCGAAACGTTTCATAATAAAGATACCTAACTGTTGCATATGTGTCTTACCTAACACTCACAAATGGTTTAAAAAGACGTCAGCATATGCTACATATATATATATATATATATATATATATATATATAATATATATATATATATATATTATAATATATAATAATATAATAATATATATATGTCGTGCCGAATATGTAAAACTGGTCAATTAGCAAGAACTCATTTAAAATTAAGTACTTTCTAAAATTTTCTTTTATACGTTTAAAAATATATTTTTTTCATTAATATTGATGTAAAAAATTATAATTTTGCACCAAAAGGAACTTAGAAAACTTACCTAACCTTATTATAACAAGAACAATTTATTTTATCCTAACCCAACTAAATATATTTTAGATTTGTTTACATTATTATTATAATCAAAAAGAAGCGCTAAGCCACAAGGGCAGATTTGTTTACAATAATTTAATACTAAACAAACAAAGTGAAATATATTTTTTTCGTTAGGTTCAGAATGATTTTGGCGAAATTATTGCATACACAAATTTTCACTTGTCCTATATGGCAAGATGAACCTTGATATTAAATCCAAAATGGCAAGTTAGGCCTATTAGGGTGACAGTAGTGACAGTAGTGACTGACAGTAGTGACAGTAGTGACAGTAGTGACTGACAGTAGTGACAGTAGTGACAGTAGTGATAGTAGTGACAGTAGTGACAGTAGTGATAGTAGTGACAGTAGTGACAGTAGTGACAGTAGTGATAGTAGTGACAGTAGTGACAGTAGTGACTGACAGTAGTGACAGTAGTGACAGTAGTGACTGACAGTAGTGACAGTAGTGACAGTAGTGACTGACAGTAGTGACAGTAGTGACAGTAGTGACAGTAGTACAGCTGTGACAGTAGTGACAGTAGTGACTAGTGACAGTAGTGACAGTAGTGACAGTAGTGACAGTAGTGACAGTAGTACAGCTGTGACAGTAGTGACAGTAGTGACTAGTGACAGTAGTGACAGTAGTGACAGTAGTGTCAGTAGTGACAGTAGTACAGCTGTGACAGTAGTGACAGTAGTGACTAGTGACAGTAGTGACAGTAGTGACAGTAGTGACAGTAGTGACTGACAGTAGTGACAGTAGTACAGCTGTGACAGTAGTACAGCTGTGACAGTAGTGACAGTAGTACAGCTGTGACAGTAGTGACAGTAGTGACAGTGGTGACAGTAGTGACAGTAGTGACAGTAGTGACAGTAGTGACAGTAGTGACAGTAGTGACAGTGGTGACAGTAGTGACAGTAGTGACAGTAGTGACAGTAGTGATAGTAGTGACAGTAGTGACAGTAGTGATAGTAGTGACAGTAGTGACAGTGGTGACAGTAGTGACAGTAGTGACAGTAGTGACAGTAGTGACAGTAGTGATAGTAGTGATAGTAGTGACAGTAGTGACAGTAGTGACAGTAGTGACAGTAGTGACAGTGGTGACAGTAGTGATAGTAGTGACAGTAGTGACAGTAGTACAGCTGTGACAGTAGTGACAGTAGTACCGTCCTGGGAGACAGTAATGGTGAAGCTGGAGATACTGTCCTGGGAGACAGTAATGGTGAAGCTGGAGATACTGTCCTGGGAGACAGTAATGGTGAAGCTGGAGATTTTGTCCAGGTAGTCGGGAATTATACGCAGGAAGGAATACATATAAATGACCTCATAGGGGACAGGAACCATAGTAGGGAAACAAGTGTAGTCAAAGATAAGATAAAACCAATA
This sequence comes from Cherax quadricarinatus, assembly GCF_026875155.1. Lineage (NCBI taxonomy): Eukaryota > Metazoa > Arthropoda > Malacostraca > Decapoda > Parastacidae > Cherax > Cherax quadricarinatus. The sequence goes on along the minus strand of NC_069451.1, from coordinate 35,624,687 downwards.
TTGCAAACTAGAAATACCGCAGGAAATAGCAAACAAGAGGACTCCAATAGCAATACTGAGGATATATTACCAAAAACAACTGGTGGGAGCTCCATTGTTGGTGCTAGGGAGGATAGAAGACTGGCTTCTGCACTGGAAGGACGTACCTGCTCCCGGTTGGGAGGATCAGACCTCGACACGCAGCAACTAGAACAGGCAAGAGAAGAGGAACTCTTCATCCTGCTCCAGGACTTGGTGCGTCGCTGGCTGCCTGCCCCAGGGCAGACAGTTGGCCTCTGCACTCTTGTAGCTGGGTGAAGTCTTCCCTACTCTGTCTCCCTACGATCCCCGCTGGGGAGGGGAACCTTTACTAGCGTCGTCTTCACCTTGACTTGCACGATGAGCTACGCAAATCGTGTCAAGATCAAGCCAACAAGTGGTACCGTTGATGATTCAACGAATATTGCTCTTGCAACTGTTGTTTAAGGAGCACTGCAAGATAAATTCAACACCATTTTGTCCCTGAAAGAAGCATTCATTGTTGTGTGTCACGATGATGCTGAAGCAGAGAAGCTACTCACTACTGATGCCACCACTACACTTACTGCTCAAGGGTTTACTGTTACGTCATCTCCTGCCCTCAGGGCAAGGAAATCAGTATTCCTTAAAAAACTTGACAAGATTCTGACGTCTCAAACACCAGCAGAACTCAAGACATCCATCGAGACGCAAAATACTTGGGCTACTGTTGACAGCATTACAAAAATCCCGAATGCATCGTCCATGCTCAAGGTCACCTTCACCGACGTCAACATGGCTGCCACTGCTCTGAACGAAGGTCTTGCTGTTTACTACTACTACATCAGTCCAACCTACATTGAAGCAGAGAGATATCAGTATATCCAACATTGCTGGAACTGTTATTCTTACCATCACACCACCAAAGCATGTCCAGTAAAAGACCAGAAGTTCTGCACTACATGTGGTAGTGAGGGACACACCTTCAGTTCCTGCACCGTTGCTGCTCCATCACAACCATCGTGCTTAAACTGCAAGAGTGATGACTACCGCCCACAGGATGGGTATGGGGTGCATAAAGATATTAAACTAAAGTGTGTGTGTGTGTGTGTGTGTGTGTGTGTGTGTGTGTGTGTGTGTGTGTGTGTGTGTGTGTGTGTGTGTGTGTGTGTGTGTGTGTGGTGTGTGTGTGTGTGTGTGTGTGTGTGTGTGTGTGTGTGTGTGGTGTGTGTGTGTGTGTGTGTGTGGTGTGTGTGACTCAACAATCAATATTTGCACCAATAACTCATTACAGTTGTGACCGGGTGTGGAAGTGTGAATTGCTCATTACTCTATAATTTGTTCATGATTGTAGCCAAAGTATAAACGTAAGTAACCATTCTACAGAATTCATTACCTTTGTAACTTGTGAGCTCATTACCTTTGTACCTAGTTCAGCTATCAAAACTTTGGGGGCCCAGTCCCTGGACCCATTACGTACCTCTGTAATCTGTAAATACCTTTGTAACTTGTCATGATTGTGACCAGACTTACCTGGAGTTCATTACCTTTGTAAATTGTGAGTTCATTACCTCTGTAACTTGCTCAGCTATCAAAACTTTGGAGTCCAGTCCCTGGACCAATTATGTACCTCTGTAATCTTTTGACTACCGCCCACAGGATGGGTATGGGGTGCATAATAAACATATTAAAACTAACACCATACACTAGCAGCAAAATGTCCTACAAAGGATATTGTGAAGAAAACACAAGAAGCAGAAAAAAAAAAAAAACCTACTAGCAACACACCAACGTATGCAGCAATTGCAAAGATCCAAGCTAACACTACAAAATTACTTCAAGCATCTACTCAGCCAGCCTCCACCATCATCACTCCTCCAGCTTGTGACGTAACCAAGATCCACTACTGTCTACTATACGCTCACATGCAGAACATGGCTGTACCTGGATCTTTTAACTCTACCATCAACGAGTTATTTGCACTAAATAATATGCCATCATTCATATTCCCAGCATCTCCACCTTCGGAAGAAATACTAAAATTCACCAAGGACCTCATCAACACCTCTACGCCTGCAGCTCCAACACCATCAACAACTAGTGACGTCACTCCAACAACGTCCAATGAGAAGCCTCCATCGCCTCCACTCCTCAAAGAAACCGACCAATCAGAAGCCTTTCCACCAGAAACATCCTCTCATTCGTCCATTGAAGATGAAGTAGAAAATGTACATTCACCAGCACCAACACTACCATCCCAAGACCCAAGATTCAATACTGTACCAGATGAAGATACCGACAAGTATATTGATTGGGGTGGAATATCTTTCTGTACCACAGCAAATTATCCTCAAGAAATGGAGCCAGCTGAACTCAAATCTCACCTCATCCAAAAAACAGTCAAGTTTGTTGAACATCCTGACGTTACTTGTAAAACTGAACTTTCACAACTTATAAAGCATCTTGAAACATGCATCAAAGATCCTCGATATCGACACTTGTTAACTCGTCTCATGATAATTCCTATACAACGCTTTAAACGACTTGAAAATGGATCAGCACTCACCACGGAAAATTACTTCGTTAAAAAAAAAACGCCACAATTCCAGATAACCACCAAGCCATTATGAAATGACCAATCAACGTTGAGCTCCTCCCTTGTCGCCTGCAGCCACCAATCACCATCAAGTAGCAGCAATCTTCCATCCAGCAAGTTGCAGTCAGCTCCTACAGAGTTCCTGTTCTCTCTACGTCGTCTTTTATCATTGTTATCCAGGCTTAGCAGTTGGGTCTAGTCCTGACTCTTCTCTCTTCGACTCAAGACATTCCTCTCACCGTCTATTCTTCGCACTGTCCCCACTTGCCCCTCGCCCCTCGTGGATACTTACCTGTGAGTCCGATCCTGATCCTGACAGAGAAACATGCACCAACAGGGAATACAGTCACAGAAACCCAAGGCAAGCGGAAACCAAGCCTGTGCACATACTATGCACTCGGTATCTGCTGGCATGGGAAATCTGGAAAAACAGATGGGACGTGCAACTATGACCACCCTAGAAAATGCCATGCCCATATGACAACAGGAAAATGCAAACTCCCTTCCTGTAAGCTTTTTCACCCTGAACTGTGTACCTCTTCAGTACAGGAAAGACTGTGCTATAACTTAAATTGCCAGGCATACCATCTAAAGGGGACAAAAAGATACAAAACATCCAGGCCATGGGAAAACCTGGGTAGCCACAGCCACTCAAGAGGGAGAGGTTTTTTAGTGCCAGGAAGGAAAAAAACTGGCAGGAAATGGCAGAAATCGTACACCAAATCAAGTCATTCCTGGAGTGGAACCACAGTCGATGGCCTCCACTCCAAACCAACAGATACAGATACTAATCCCGGAAAAAAAATCCCCCCCCAGTACCAACAATACCACCAGTACGATAACATTCTTCTTTGCAAATATACAGGGTCTAAAGCCAGCAACAAACAACAAAATACCTTTCATCCGTGGACTGCTTGCAGAGGCAAAGGCAATGTTCGCGGCTTTCACTGAGACCCACATAAAGGATCACTTGGACAACGAAATATGGATCCCAGGTTACAACCTATACAGATGTGACAGAGTGAACAGGCAAAAGGGGGGGGGGGTTGGCCTGTACATTACAGAGTCACTTGTTTGCACAGAACTGCTAAATGCCTCAAATGATGTAGTGGAAGTTTTAGCAGTAAAGGTCGAGAACCAAAACCTAGTCATTGTGGTAGTCTACAAGCCTCCGGATGCCACATCCCAGCAATTCCAGGAACAGCTGTTTAAAAATTGACCACTGTCTGGAAAACCTTCCAGCTCCTGCACCCACATCTTGCTCCTGGGGGATTTCAACTTAAGGCACCTAAAATGGAGGAATATAGCAAATAATATTGTTGCAGTAACAACACCAGGAGGCAGCTCTGATGAAAACTCACACTCACGCGAGCTTTTAAATCTCTGCACAAAATTCAATTTAAACCAGCAAATAATAGAGCCTACTAGACTGGAGAATACACTAGACCTCATCTTCACTAACAATGATGATCTGATAAGAAATGTCACCATATCAAAAACAATATACTCAGATCACAACATAATTGAGGTTCAGTCATGTATGCGCGGAGCCCCAGACCGACATAATGAGATTAGCCCTAAAATCTGGAATTCATTACCTGTAAATATAAAAGAAACACTACCTGTTTATAAATTCAAGTCTCTTCTCAAAGATCACTTACTCACCCAAAACCAAATAAATACTGAATAACTGAACCTTATAAATTGTATATCTTAAATGTTTCTCACAATTATATCACATAAATGTTAAACCTAAAACCCAATCTAACTTTATTATTTTTTAAATACACTACCTAACAGAATCCTCCATTCTACTGAATTTACAATAATGCATGCAACCATATGACCTGTCTTTGTAATACTCACTTGTGCTTTATAGTAATCTGTTTACATTAATGTTTTTCACTGATTTCATCATTGCTTAGTTAATCTTAAGTTAATTTTAAGCCAGCCCGTAATGCTATGCATAGTATAAGTGGCTTTGGCATGCTGCTCTTATCTGTATTTTTTTTGTACCTCTGTATGTGTGCTCAAATTATAAATAAATAAATAAATAAATAAAAAGGGAGCATTCACCAAATTCAACTTCAATAACAAAAACATAAAGTGGGACCAAGTAAACCAAGTCCTAACCGATATAAGCTGGGAAGATATACTAAGCAACACAGACCCCAACTTATGCCTAGAACAGATTAACTCGGTGGCACTCGATGTATGCACAAGGCTTATTCCTCTAAGAAAAAGGAGTAGATGTAAAACAGAAAGAGACAGGCGCTCCCTTTACAGGCGACGGAAAAGAATAACAGAGCGGCTAAAAGAGGTCAATATATCTGAAATGCGTAGGGAGACACTGGTCAGAGAAATAGCAAGCATCAAACTTAAGCTAAAAGAATCCTTTAGGAGTCAGGAATCGCGGGAAGAACTAAAAGCCATAAATGAAATCGAAAGAAACCCAAAGTATTTCTTCTCCTATGCCAAATCAAAATCGAGAACAACGTCCAGTATTGGGCCCCTACTTAAACAAGATGGGTCCTACACAGATGACAGCAAGGAAATGAGTGAGCTACTCAAGTCCCAATATGACTCAGTTTTTAGCAAGCCGCTAACCAGACTGAGAGTCGAAGATCAAAATGAATTTTTTATGAGAGAGCCACAAAATTTGATTAACACAAGCCTATCCGATGTTATCCTGACGCCAAATGACTTCGAACAGGCGATAAATGACATGTCCATGCACTCTGCCCCAGGGCCAGACTCATGGAACTCTGTGTTCATCAAGAACTGCAAGAAGCCCCTATCACGAGCCTTTTCCATCCTATGGAGAGGGGGCATGGACACGGGGGTCGTCCCACAGTTACTAAAAACAACAGACATAGCCCCACTCCACAAAAGGGGCAGTAAAGCAACAGCAAAGAACTACAGACCAATAGCACTAACATCCCATATCATAAAAATCTTTGAAAGGGTCCTAAGAAGCAAGATCACCCACCCATCTAGAAACCCATCAGTTACACAACCCAGGGCAACATTGGTTTAGAACAGGTCGCTCCTGTCTGTCTCAACAATTGGATCACTACGACAAGGTCCTAAATGCACTAGAAGACAAAAGAATGCAGATGTAAATATATACAGACTTTGCAAAAGCCTTCGACAAGTGTGACCCCTGGCGTAATAGCGCACAAAATGCGTGCTAAAGGAATAACAGGAAAAGTCGGTCGATGGATCTATAATTTCCTCACTAACAGAACACAGAGAGTAGTCGTCAACAGAGTAAAGTCCGAGGCAGCTACGGTGAAAAGCTCTGTTCCACAAGGCACAGTACTCGCTCCCATCTTGTTCCTCATCCTCATATCCGACATAGACAAGGATGTCAGCCACAGCACCGTGTCTTCCTTTGCAGATGACACCCGAATCTGCATGACAGTGTCTTCCATTGCAGACACTGCAAGGCCCAGGCGGACATCAACCAAATCTTTCAGTGGGCTGCAGAAAACAATATGAAGTTCAACGATGAGAAATTTCAATTACTCAGATATGGTAAAACATGAGGAAATTAAATCTTCATCAAGTACAAAACAAATTCTGGCCCACAAAATAGAGCGAAACACCAACGTCAAAGACCTGGAGTGGTCATGTCGGAGGATCTCACCTTCAAGGACCATAACATTGTATCAATCGCATCTGCTAGAAAAATGACAGGATGGATAATAAGAACCTTCAAAACTAGGGAGGCCAAGCCCATGATGACACTCTTCAGGTCACTTGTTTTTATCTAGGCTGGAATATTGCTGCACACTAACAGCACCTTTCAAGGCAGGTGAAATTGCCAACCTAGAAAATGTACAGAGAACTTTCACGGCGCGCATACGGAGATAAAAACACCTCAATTATTGGGAGCGCTTGAGGTTTCCTAAACCTGTATTCCCTGGAACGCAGGAGGGAGAGATACATGATTATATACACCTGGAAAATCCTAGAGGGACTAGTACCGAACTTGCACACGAAAATCACTCACTACGAAAGCAAAAGACTTGCAGACGATGCACCATCCCCCCAATGAAAAGCAGGGGTGTCACTAGCACGTTAAGAGACCTTACAATAAGTGTCAGGGGCCCGAGACTGTTCAACTGCCTCCCAGCACACATAAGGGGGATTACCAACAGACCCCTGGCAGTCTTCAAGCTGGCACTGGACAAGCACCTAAAGTCAGTTCCGGATCAGCCGGGCTGTGGCTCGTACGTTGGTTTGCGTGCAGCCAGCAGCAACAGCCTGGTTGATCAGGCTCTGATCCACCAGGAGGCCTGGTCACAGACCGGGCCGCGGGGGCGTTGACCCCCGGAACTCTCTCCAGGTTAACTCCAGGTAAGTACAGCTGTGACAGTAGTGACAGTAGTACAGCTGTGACAGTAGTGACAGTAGTACAGCTGTGACAGTAGTGACAGTAGTACAGCTGTGACAGTAGTGACAGTAGTACAGCTGTGACAGTAGTGACAGTAGTACAGCTGTGACAGTAGTGACAGTAGTACAGCTGTGACAGTAGTACAGCTGAGACAGTAGTGACAGTAGTACAGCTGAGACAGTAGTGACAGTAGTACAGCTGATACAGTAGTGACAGTAGTACAGCTGTGACAGTAGTACAGCTGAGACAGTAGTGACAGTAGTACAGCTGTGACAGTAGTACAGCTGAGACAGTAGTGACAGTAGTACAGCTGTGACAGTAGTGACAGTAGTACAGCTGTGACAGTAGTACAGCTGAGACAGTAGTGGCAGTAGTACAGCTGAGACAGTAGTGACAGTAGTACAGCTGTGACAGTAGTACAGCTGAGACAGTAGTGACAGTAGTACAGCTGAGACAGTAGTACAGCTGAGACAGTAGTGACAGTAGTACAGCTGAGACAGTAGTGACAGTAGTACAGCTGAGACAGTAGTGGCAGTAGTACAGCGGTGACAGTAGTGACAGTAGTACAGCTGTGACAGTAGTACAGCTGAGACAGTAGTACAGCTGAGACAGTAGTGACAGTAGTACAGCTGAGACAGTAGTGACAGTAGTACAGCTGAGACAGTAGTGACAGTAGTACAGCGGTGACAGTAGTGACAGTAGTACAGCTGAGACAGTAGTACAGCTGAGACAGTAGTGGCAGTAGTACAGCTGAGACAGTAGTGGCAGTAGTACAGCGGTGACAGTAGTGACAGTAGTACAGCTGAGACAGTAGTGGCAGTAGTACAGCGGTGACAGTAGTGACAGTAGTACAGCTGAGACAGTACAGCTGAGACAGTAGTGACAGTAGTACAGCGGTGACAGTAGTGACAGTAGGAAACTAGTCCAAGGATATGGAACATTGTAGTTGAATGGTTCAAGGAACCGACACGTTGTAAAATTAGACACATGTGCTACGTGTCCTCAATAAAGATACCCAAGAGTTGCACATGTGTCTAATTTTACAACGATATGGAACATAAAAAGGAAACCCAGAGCGATGTAATATGAAATGGTAAACCATGCAAAAACGATGGAATATAACAGGGAAACAAGTCAAAGACGCTAAAATATAACAGGGAAACCCGTCCATGGTGATGGAATATGACAGGTAAACCTATCCAGAACAATGGAATATGACACGGAAATGCATCCAGAACGAAGGAATATGAGAAGGAATCCTGTCCAGAACGAAGGATTATGAGAGGGAAACCCATCCACAGCGATGGATAATGAGAAGGAAACAGTCAAGAATGATAGAAAATGAATGAGAAACAGTACAGGAATATGGAATATGTAACAAAAAAGGCACAATACTGTGACTGGAACAATACACTAATAACCCGCACACAGAATGGTCCAAGTCGGACCGAAACGTCGTCGTCAGCTCCTCCCTTCTATGTGCGGCTTATTTGTATATATGGAATATGAAAAGGAAACCCTACCAGGGCGATGGAATATGAAAGAGAAACCCATGAAGAAGGATGGAATATGAGAAGGAATCCCTAGGAGAACGATGGAAAATGAAAGGAAAACCAATCCAGAACGATGGAATAAGAGAATCCCGTTCAGAACGATATAATATGAGAGGAAAACGAGACCAGAAGGATGGAATATGAGAGAATAACATGATCAGAAAGACAGAATATGACAGAGAAAACTGTCCAGAACGATGGAATATGACAGAGAAACCTGACCTCAACGATGGAATATGACAGGGAAAGCCGTCCAGAAAGACGGAATATAACAGGGAAATGTATCCAGAACGCTGGAATATGAGAAGGATTCATGTCCACAACGAAAGATAATGAGAAGGAAACCTGTTTACCTGGAGTTTACCTGGAGAGAGTTCCGAGGGTCAACGCCCCCGCGGCCCGGTCTGTGACCAGGCCTCCTGGTGGATCAGAGCCTGATCAACCAGGCTGCTACTGTTGGCTGCACGCAAACCAACGTACGAGCCATCAACAATGATGGAAAATGAATGGGAAACTATTATATGAATATAGAAAATGGATAGGAAACCTTACCAGGGGGATGGAACATGACAGGGAAACCTGTCCAGAATGACGGGAAATGACAGGGAAACCTGACATGAACGATAGAATATGACAGGGAAACCTGACATGAACGATAGAATATGACAGGGAAATCTGACATGAACGATAGAATATGACAGGGAAATCTGACATGAACGATAGAATATGACAGGGAAACCTTACCAGAACGATGAAATATGACAGGGAAAACACTCAACAACCACCTGTACATTCAACTACCATCACTACACTCTACCATCACTACACTCTTCCATCACTACACTCTACCATCACTACACTCTACCATCACTACACCTAACCATCACTACACTCTACCATCACTACACTCTACCATCACTACACTCTACCATCACTACACTCTACCATCACTACACTCTACCATCACTACACTCTACCATCACTACACTCTACCATCACTACACTCTACCATCACTACACTCTTCCATCACTACACTCTACCATCACTACACTCTACCATCACTACACTCTACCATCACTACACTCTACCATCACTACACTCTACCATCACTACACTCTACCATCACTACACTCTACCATCACTACACTCTACCATCACTACACTCTACCATCACTAACACTCTACCATCACTACACTCTACCATCACTACACTCTACCATCACTACACTCTACCATCACTACACTCTACCATCACTACACTCTACCATCACTACACTCTACCATCACTACACTCTTCCATCACTACACTCTACCATCACTACACTCTACCATCACTACACTCTACCATCACTACACTCTACCATCACTACACTCTACCATCACTACACTCTACCATCACTACACTCTTACCATCACTACACTCTACCATCACTACACTCTACCCATCACTACACTCTACCATCACTACACTCTACCATCACTACACTCTACCATCACTACACTCTACCATCACTACACTCTACCATCACTACACTCTACCATCACTACACTCTACCATCACTACACTCTACCATCACTACACTCTTCCATCACTACACTCTACCATCACTACACTCTACCATCACTACACTCTACCATCACTACACTCTACCATCACTACACTCTACCATCACTACACTCTACCATCACTACACTCTACCATCACTACACTCTACCATCACTACACTCTACCATCACTACACTCTACCATCACTACACTCTTCCATCACTACACTCTACCATCACTACACTCTACCATCACTACACTCTACCATCACTACACTCTAACCATCACTACACTCTACCACACTACACTCTACCATCACTACACTCTACCATCACTACACTCTTCCATCACTACACTCTACCATCACTACACTCTCCATCACTACCTCTACCATCACTACACTCTACCATCACTACACTCTACCATCACTACACTCATACCATCACTACACCTACCATCACTACACTCTACCATCACTACACTCTACCATCACTACACTCTACCATCACTACACTCTACCATCACTACACTCTACCATCACTACAATCAACTACATCACTTCAGGTAGTAAGAAAAAGTATTTTTTTTTTCGTCAGATTTTTTCACAGTTGTTGCACAAGATGAAGTATTTACTCTATTTACTGTAAATAATTGTCACTGCGATACCTCAAACAACAACTTAAAAAAGAACTATTTACTGAAAATGCCATTTAGCAGGATGGTAGTCCTATATGGCACGACGTAAGGTTGTTTGGGCACTTGGTACCAAGAGAATAATGGCAGGACGTAAGGTTGTTTGGGCACTTGGTACCAAGAGAATAATGGCAGGACGTAAGGTTGTTTGGGCACTTGGTACCAAGAGAATAATGGCAGGACGTAAGGTTGTTTGGGTACTTGGTACCAAGAGAATAATGGCAGGACGTAATGTTGTTTGGGCACTTGGTACCAAGAGAACAATGGCAGGACGTAAGGTTGTTTGGGCACTTGGTACCAAGAGAATAATGGCAGGACGTAAGGTTGTTTGGGCACTTGTACCAAGAGAACAATGGCAGGACGTAAGGTTGTTTGGGCACTTGGTACCAAGAGAATAATGGCAGGACGTAAGGTTGTTTGGGTACTTGGTACCAAGAGAATAATGGCAGGACGTAATGTTGTTTGGGCACTTGGTACCAAGAGAACAATGGCAGGACGTAAGGTTGTTTGGGCACTTGGTACCAAGAGAATAATGGCAGGACGTAAGGTTGTTTGGGCACTTGGTACCAAGAGAACAATGGCAGGACGTAAGGTTGTTTGGGCACTTGGTACCAAGAGAATAATGGCAGGACGTAAGGTTGTTTGGGCACTTGGTACCAAGAGAATAATGGCAGGACGTAAGGTTGTTTGGGCACTTGGTACCAAGAGAATAATGGCAGGACGTAAGGTTGTTTGGGTACTTGGTACCAAGAGAACAATGGCAGGACGTAAGGTTGTTTGGGTACTTGGTACCCAGAGAACAATGGCAGGACGTAAGGTTGTTTGGGTACTTGGTACTAAGAGAACAATGGCAGGACGTAAGGTTGTTTGGGTACTTGGTACCCAGAGAACAATGGCAGGACGTAAGGTTGTTTGGGCACTTGGTACCAAGAGAACAATGGCAGGACGTAAGGTTGTTTGGGCACTTGGTACCAAGAGAACAATGGCAGGATGTAAGGTTGTTTGGGTACTTGGTACCAAGAGAACAATGGCAGGATGTAAGGTTTGGGTACTTGGTACCAAGAGAACAATGGCAGGACGTATGGTTGTTTAGGTACTTGGTACCAAGAGAACAATGGCAGGACGTAAGGTTGTTTGGGTACTTGGTACTAAGAGAACAATGGCAGGACGTAAGGTTGTTTGGGTACTTGGTACCCAGAGAACAATGGCAGGACGTAAGGTTGTTTGGGCACTTGGTACCAAGAGAACAATGGCAGGACGTAAGGTTGTTTGGGCACTTGGTACCAAGAGAACAATGGCAGGACATAAGGTTGTTTGGGCACCTGGTACCCAGAGAACAATGGCAGGACGTAAGGTTGTTTGGGCACTTGGTACCCAGAGAACAATGGCAGGACGTAAGGTTGTTTGGGCACCTGGTACCCAGAGAACAATGGCAGGACGTAAGGTTGTTTGGGCACCTGGTACCCAGAGAACAATGCTAATACGATTTTTTGGTGATGCACTTTCCTCTAAATATTTTATCTTTATTCCACAAAAAATAAAGTTTGTTAGTTCTTAGACTGTTGTAAAATATCTGTCCTTTACTCCCTCATAAATCCCAAAATATTTGGAATTATACAGCTCCTGGGGGGGGGGGATGTGGAAGGCATTCAGGCTTAATTCGGGGAACTGGAGCACAGATCCAATTCCCTAAATCAAGAGCCCCTCACCTACTGCTGCAACATGCAAGGAACCTATAGTGACATAAAAACTGACGGTGACGACAACGAAATGGACTAAATATGACACAAGAGGGACCGGCATTCAAGTACCAGACCCGCTGCCAGACGTGAACCAGACATGACACGTTTTCCACTACAATGAAATAACTGACCTCCATATCAACTGCACCAGTGTTCAACGGGAAGACAATATGGCAGAAAACCTGATCAACTAAATCTCCAAGGAAATGACAGGTCTGTAGGACTTTTTTCTTCAGTGCCAAACGAGGGAAAGAATTGAGCATTTAAACATGGCTGACCGGCATCCAAACAGCCGCTACTGCCAGACGTACAACTAGCGAAGTGAAATTCTCATATTTACTGACGTTCATCTGTTGACAGTAGCATCATATCTGTACCACCATCATATCACCTGTACCAGTGCTAACGAGAGGGAAACACAAGAGACATCGTCAAATTAACAGTACAAAACTCCAAGGTATAGGACGGTTATCCCTCAGTGCCAGTCGTGGGAAAGAAGTGAATAGTTAAACAGTCAAGGTTAATGTTTTAGTAGCTGACCTATATTCAGCTGACCAGTGTACAGTGAGAGAATCATAGCAGAAAACGCCAAATATATCTATAAACTCAAGGAAAGTCAGGTTGTAGGTGGCGTTACTCCCCTCAGTGTTTTAAAAATGACTGAGTCAGCAGACCAGGTCAGGCAGTCACAACACCACACAACCCCCGATAAATGGAATTGAGGGGGATTTGGAAGGATAAAACCATGGATTAAACCTTTCTGATCTACCAGAATGGAAAGGAGTTAGAAGTTAATTGGGGAAGCCAGACTGTGAAGCGAGGTGGGAAGGGGAGTGTGTAATAAGGGGTTAACTGTAAGGGTTGTGTGAAGTTAAGGGAAAAGTGAGCAGTGAAGAGGGTTTTGAAGAGGAAATTTTACTAGTAATTCAGTGGTGATTGCTAAAGCAGATACTAAGTGTACTAGGGACTGGAAAAGAGAAATAATTATTATTGTATATGAGTAAAAGAGCGAAGAGTGAAAATGGCAGGCATTAGGGGGGTACAGGCTGCCATAATTATATTTATATTTCTTCTTCAATTCCATAAAGAAAGAAATCAGTCATGGGGGCTGGAAAAGGTGAATGGATTAACAGCGCCCTGGACAGTAAAAGCCCAACAGTTGCCATCCTACCAGAAAAGTAAATGTCACTATCGCCGCAAGGTATGGCAACACCGCATACCCAAACAAAAACAGTGGCACACAGCTCTTATTGTAGCGCTCTTAAGTGGTGATATCCAAATTAATCCAGGACCTCAAACTATTGTGCAGAGGCAAAACAGACAGATAAATGACGGCGACAATGACGGTCTAGTAGCTAGGGATGATAACCTTAAGTCCATATGTAATGCATACATAGGTCAATGTGAGACAATACAGCCATTATTATCTCAAACACCACCAAACAGGTGCATACACTGTACTAAAGTACGCATGAAAAACAGAAAAGGCACCTTATGTAAAATGTGTAAGGGGTGGGTGCATGATGGATGTATGTACAATTATAGTAACAGTGCCAGAATTCATTTTGTGTGTAACAAATGAACTTTGGCACAGTTACCCTTTAGCAGTGATGACATTGATTTACCTAATTTTAATACAAATGACCCATTGCCATATATTGATGATTATGATTGTTTTATGAAAACAGGCCTTCACTTTATTCATGTCAATGCAAGATCACTTCTTCCTAAATTGGCAGAGATTAGGATTCTAGCTAACAAAATTAGGGCGGCAGTTATAACCATCTCTGAATCTTGGTTGGATGATACGGTGACTGACGACGAGGTCAAAATAGATGGTTACAATATAAAACGCTTAGATAGGAACAGAAAGGGTGGTGGAGTATGTGCCTACATTAGAAATGACTTAGCTTACAACCCAAGACCTGATTTAAATAACAATAAACTGGAGATTCTATGGTTTGAAGTGCTGCTTCCTAAGACCAAACCCATCTTAGTAGGAACTAGTTACCGCCCTCCTACCCAGGACCAGTTCTTAGAAGACTTTTCCAGAGTCTTGTCCGGAGTTGAAAACAATTGCGAGACAATAATACTGGGCGACTTCAATATCTGTTTTCAGCAGCAAAATAACGGGCTATGCAAAAGGTATAAGCAAATTCTAGGATTAAATAGTTACACTCAACTAATTAATACTCCAACCCGGATCACACAGTTCTCAGCCACCCTAATTGACCACATACTTTGTAACCGCGCTGAGAACATTAGTCAGTCAGGCGTCATTACCACAGGTCTTAGTGATCATTTCATCATTTACTGCACCAGGAAAATCACTAGGGATAGGATAGGCCTACACAGGACAATAAAAAATGAGGTCAACTAGAAACTACAGTAAAGAAACACTGGTAAATAGGCTACACAATTGTGACTGGACAGAGATAACAAGTTGCACGGACGTAAACGATGCCTGGGAAAAATTCAACACAATGTTCAGTACCATCCTTGATAATATTGCACCAGTTAAAGAGGTTAGGATTAAACGAAGAACTGAACCCTGGATGACTACTGAGATATTAGATAATATGAAATTCAGAGACCAGCTGCTAAAAAGATTTAAAACAAACAGACAGGATATTGCAGCACTAAATGAATTCAAAAGGGTGAGGAACAGAGTACAGAGACTTATAAAAGGAGCAAAGGCAAAGCACTACTGCTCAAAAATTGAAGAGTATAAGCATAACCCCAGAAAGCTCTGGCAACAACTAAAACATTTGGGGTATAGCCATAAGCCAGTAGATAGGTCTAACATAGTACTCACTATCGATGATGAGGTATGCCACGAAACATCTAAGGTGGCAAATTGCTTTAATTCATACTACACATCTGTTGCATCAACACTAGTAAGTAAACTACCAGCTGCATCAAATACCTTTAACACAGACTCTGATAAGTTTCAAACATACTATACCAATAAAGGGGTAACCCCAAACAGTTGTCAACTAGTAAGTGTATCTCATGACTTTATTCAAAAAGAACTAAGCAGGTTAAACCCAACTAGAGCACAGGCCCTGATAACATCCCGTCTAAGTTCCTAAAAGATGGTGCTTCTGAACTGTCAATCCCTATTGCTCACATAATAAATCTATCAATCACCACTAATACCGTACCGGAGGGGTTCAAGGAGGCCAGAGTTACTCCTATCTTCAAGAAAAATAGTAGGTCTGATGTAAGCAACTATAGGCCTGTTAGTATACTCAGTATAATATCTAAAATTCTAGAGAGGGCGGTGTATTCTCAAGTAGTTAAGTACCTTAATGACAACAACATTCTCCATAGCTATCAATCGGGCTTTAGAAGATCCTACTCAACCGACACCTCCCTTATTAATCTGATGGATTACCTGAGAACTGAAATGTCAAAGGGGAACCTCATAGGTATGGTAACCTTAGACCTGCAAAAGGCCTTCGATACTGTCAAACCACAATATATTATGTAATAAACTTCAAGCTATCGGTATAGGTTCTGTAGACTGGTTTAAGTCCTACCTTAGCAACAGGAGACAAATAGTCAAAATCAACAAAACAATCAGAACCCCTGCCGATAACATGTGGAGTTCCCCAAGGTAGTATTCTGGGTCCCTTATTATTCTTATGTTATGTCAATGATATGCCTATCAGTGTCAAGTGCAAACTCCTACTGTATGCAGATGACAGTGCTCTGTTAGTGTCAGGTAAAGACCCACAAGATATTGCTAATGTTTTAACACTGGAACTGGAGTCCTGCAGCAAATGGTTAGTAGACAACAAACTATCATTACACCTAGGGAAAACTGAAGCCATTCTCTTTGGCTTTGGAGCCCGGTCCCTGGACCCATTGTGTACCTCTGTAATCTGTAAATACCTTTGTAACTTGTCATGATTGTGACTAGACCTACCTGGAGTTCATTACCTTTGTAAATTGTGAGTTCATTACCTTTGTAAATTGTGAATTCATTACCTCTGTAACTTGCTCAGCTATCAAAACTTTGAGGCCCAGTCCCTGGACCCATTGTGTACCTCTGTAATCTTTTGACTACCGCCCACAGGATGGGTATGGGGTGCATAATAAACATATTAAACTTAACTCTCTTTGGCACGAAACATAAACTGAGAAGGGTAAATAATTTTAATGTTCAATGTAATGGGGAGCCCATCACTTTGGTTTCATCAGTAAAATATTTGGGAATCCCCTTTGACCCATGCATGTCAGGAGAATTGATAGGGAACAGTGTAGTAAAGAAAGCGAATGCCAGACTGAAGTTCCTGTATAGACAAGCACAGTGTCTACCTACTGAGGCTCGCAGGACCCTATGTCTAGCCCTTATACAATGCCATATGGATTACGCTTGCTCTTCTTGGTACTCTGCCTTGACAAAAAAACTGAAAGATAGACTGCAAATCACCCAGAACAAATCGTAAGATTCATCCTGGGGCTGGGACCAAGAGAACATGTAGGCCAGGATGAATTACAGCAGTTGGATATGCTGAATGTTGAAGACAGAGTAAAACAACTGAAGCTAAATCATGTTTATAAAATTGCTCACAACAATGTCCAGAATATCTTGCTGTCAATTTTGTCAAGGTTGGGAACCAAAGCAATCATAGCACTAGGGGGAGAGAACACAACTTTGAGTCCCACAGTCAATGGCCAGGCTTCAAACCCCTTTTTTTGTACGCAAAAAAGGGAAATGGAACAGACTACCGCACATGTCAAAGCCAGTCATAGCATGAACCATTTCAAGAAGAGTCCAAAAGGTTCTAAATGAATGTACTACAAAAAGGGGAGGGGAATGTTTTTTCTTTTTTTTTGCTAACATACGTAAAAAATTTTTCCTTTTTCCCTATAATGCCCCTTATTGTAGATGTCTTAATGACCCCCGTGAGTAGATAGTCTTTTAGTATGTAATAAATTTCTTCATTTAGAATAATAAAAAATTTTATAACTTTATATTTTAAAAAATAAGGAAAAAGGCCCCCAAAAGGAAATAAGCGTGTGTCTGATTTTTTTGGGTTATCCTAGGTTCCAACTATGCTGCTATGTAGAAAATTTATGTATTGTTTTTGTGTATACCTAAAAATTAACTAACCCCTTCTTGGGGGGAAAAAAAGGGCCTGTTAAGGCAAAGTAATAATTTATTCCCAAAATTGACCTGGAGAGCGGGCCCCCAGCCCCCTCGTCCGAAAAAAAAAAATTTCCGCGAAAATCCGTTTGTTTCTTTTTTAAAAAAAACTATTTTTTTCGCTTAGTTAATATTTTCACTGCTAATTCCTAATTATTTATTATAACTCTCACATCTGATCAGCATCTTCCTCCGCCCTTTACTTGTTTTAACTAAGTAAATTCACTTATATTTCACTAAAACATTCAAACTTAACTTATTAAAAACTCTACACAGTTTTTGTCAGCCCTTCTCCCCGGGCTTACTTTAAAGAAGAAATTCATTACTTTTCTTCTATAGCGTTTATTGATCGCTTT
Source organism: Cherax quadricarinatus (assembly GCF_026875155.1). Lineage (NCBI taxonomy): Eukaryota > Metazoa > Arthropoda > Malacostraca > Decapoda > Parastacidae > Cherax > Cherax quadricarinatus. The sequence continues at coordinate 35,606,649 of NC_069451.1, read as the reverse complement.
AACTCAAGAGGCTCTCGGATTCAGTCGGCAGAATCAAAAAAACTTGAAAAGAGTCGGTTGGAGTCCGTACATGAGGACGGGAAGGGTCTTGAAAACGTGTACGGCGAACCCTGAAAAATTTTTTCTAAACGGGAGCAACAAAGTCGCCCACAGACAAAATTTGTAGAGCGCTGCGAAAATGTGCAGCGTTGGATTTTAATTTTGGGGGCCCTTTTAGCACAACTTTTTTTTTAACACGAAAGCTGAAGTTGCTTGGATCGGATTTTATGGACATGTTATCTGGCTTCTGTATCCCTTAACGGGGGAAACAAAATTTTTGCCAAAGTGTACACCGTAGCAGATCCCTAATTAAAAAGATGCACGCCTCCCCCCCCCCCTTTCAGGAAAACCCCAGAGTCCAAAAATTAAAGCATCTGTCCGAAATTTTTGACCATAGTGACAGAGTCCCCCGGTGAAACTTGGAGACCCTTTCCCAAAAAAAAACTTATTAACCGTCTCCAACTTTAGAAATTCTTTCACGGGTTGCAAATTTTGATTGGCATTCACCTCAGGTGGACTCACCTCGACATAAAAACCAATAATATCTGAAAAAACCGCACACCTGAGGGGCCCATGTAACCATTTCGACTATGGACTTCTTTTCCCCTTCGGCCGTAAAAAAAAATTTCCCGACGGTCCCAAAGGGCCCCACCACAGGGCACTGGGCCCAGGAACAACCTGAAACCCGCTCAAGCGAAACTTCACTTTGCTGCCTTTTCCTGTTTGGACATCTTGTATATGGGTACCCTGAAAACCTGGGCCCCAGCAAGCATTTTGTGGAGTAAACCGGCGACCAAGCCTAACAGTACCCAAGAGTTACTGCGTATCGCTCTTAAACTTGATTTACAGTTCCCCTTTATTCTGTTTTAAAGGGAACTGTTATCAAAAATTAAAAACCCGACGGTTTTTTTTATTTAACAAAAAAAAAAAAAAAAAAGAGAGATGAAGTATATGAGGGTATTTATGTAGGTGGAAAAACCTGGGATTATAAATTTTGGGAAAAAAAACCCTTTGTAACTGACACTCAAAAATTGAACATTAAAATGGTATAAAATACCGACAGGTTGTTGTAAGACCATAGCAACGTTAGGTATTTTTATTAAAAACGTTTCCCCTAACATGGGCTCTTCTAAAGTACAAAAAGTTATGAAGCAGAAGATACTTGAAGAGATGTAATCACCCCACCCCAAAAGTTTTGAGGTGGTCACCCCTCATCTGGAGAAGGCTTTGTTCCATAGTAAAAAACAATATGGAGAAGAAGTGACGGGATGGAGCTAGTGGCCAGCTCACCTCTTTGGCGCTATAAAAAGCTCCACCTGCCCTTTCTTCCCTTTTGTTTCCACTATGGAACATGCCTTCCCCGACTGGGGACTGACCACCTCAAAACTTTAGGGTGGGGACTGATTACATCGTCTTCAAGATCTTCGCTTCTATCAACTTTTCTGTACTTGATGAAAAGCCTACTGTGTGGCGAAACGTTTCAAAAAAGATACCAACGGTTGCAATGTGTGTACCTCACTCAAAAATTTGGTTTACTTTAAATATTTTTAAATCAAAAAGAAGCGCAAAGCCACAAGGGCAGATTTGTTTAAATAATTTAAATAAAACAAAAAAAGGAAAATTTTTTTTTTTTCGTTAGGTTTTAGAATGTTTTGGCGAAATTATTTCATACACAAATTTTCACTTGTCCTATATGGAAAAATGAACCTTGATTTTAAATCCAAAATGGCGTAGGCCTATTTTGGGGGGGAAAAGTAGTGACAGTAGTGACTTTAAGTTATGACAGTAGTGCGTAGTGACTATGAAATAGGGGCAGTTGACAGTAGGGTAGTAAAATGGACAAAGGGTGGGGACGTAGTGACAGAGTAAAATGACAGTAGTGACATAGGGATGACAGTAGTGACAGTAGTGACAGGTGGAACAGTGGACATAGTGAAGTAATAAAGTGTAAATTGTGACAGTTGTGGACGTAGTGACTTTGGGGATTGTGACAGTAGTGACGTAGTACAGCTGGAAAAAGTGACAGTAGGACTGTGACATAGTGAAGTAGTGACAGTTGCAGTAGTGAAAAATAGTAAATGTGACAAGTGACGTAGACAGGGGTGTGACGTAGGACAGTAGTGTAGTGTGACAGTAGTGAATTTGTAATTTGCAGAGGCAGCTGGGGACAGTAGGACAGTAGGGGAATGTGTGACAGTAGTGACTTTTACGTATGACAGTTAAGTAGTGATAGTGTAGTATGAAGTATGACAGTAGTACATGTGAAGTAGTGACAGAAATAGGGAAAATATGACATATACACTGTGACAGTAGTGACAGAGTAAAGCTTGGGCAGAGTGACTTGTGACGAGTGATGTGAAAGAAAGTACAGTATGACAGTAGTACAGGTGACAGTAGTGACAGTAGTACAGGTGCAGTAGTGACGTTTTAAAATTTTTGACAAGTGACAGTAGTACGCTGTCAGTAGTGACAAAATAATGACAGTAGGGATAGTGATAGTAGTGGGGCAGTGTGACAGTAGACAGCTGTGTGGGGTGGGCAGTTAAATTAAGTGTGACAGTAGTGGAACAGTTGATGTGAATTGTAGGTACAGGAAAGTGACAGTAGTACAGCGTACGAGTGACAGTAGTACAGCTGTGACAGAGTGACCCAGTGAATAGTGATAGTAAGTGTGACAGTTTGGGCGAGTACACTTGACAGTAGTGACAGTAAAAACTTACAGTGTGACAGTAGACAGCTGTGACAGAGTGGGAGTAAGGGGACAGTAGTGACGTAGTGACAGTTGTAATGTGACAGTAGTGACTAGTACATTGACGTAGTGACAGTAGTAAAAGCGTGACATAGTGACAGTAGTAAGGGTGACAGAGTGCAGTATAAGTTTGCGAGTGACATGTACAGCTGTGACAGTATGACAGTAGTAAAGTGTGACAGTAGTTTACAGTATAAGCTGTGAAAGTAGTGCATAGTACCTGTGACAGTAGGGGGAAAAATGTAAAGGGGTTGACGAGTGACGATAAGCTGGAAGTAGTGACAGTAGTACAGCTGTGACAGTATGACGTAGACACTTGCAGTATGACAGTATACGTGTGACAGTAGTACAGTAGTACTGTGACAGAGTGCCAGTGACAGTTGACCGAGTGACGTGTACGCTGTGACATTAGTGACATATAAGTGTGACGTTGACAGTAGTACAGCTTTGACAGATAAGTAAAAGTGTGAAGAGGACAGTTTAAATGGGCAGTAGGCAGTAGTAAAAAGCTGTGACAGTGGACAGTATACAGGGGCAGTAGGACGTGTACAGTGACAGTAGGTTTTTCAGTGTACAGTGTGAAAGTAAGTTTACTAGGACAGTGTACAGCTGTAATGAATAGTAAAATGAAGTAGAAAGCTGTGGGAACAGAGGACAGTAGTGAAGAATACAGTGTGAATAGGGGCGATAAAGCTGTGCAGTAGTGACGTAGTACAGCGTGACAGTTTTGGCGGGAAAATATTTCTGACGTTGTGGGGACAGTTAGTTCAGCTGGAAGTAGTGACGTAGTCGCGTGAAGAGTGACAGTGACGCTTGACGTGTGACAGTAGTACACTTGCGTAGTGCAGAGTACAGCTGGCAGTGGGCAGTAGACAGCTGGACAGTAGTACTAGAAAATTTACAGTGGAAGTAGTACGCGTTTTTTCCCTTTTTCACTTTACAGTGTGACAGTATACAGCTTTACGTATACAGTTTTTACAGTGTGGGCGTGGGGCAGTAGTACAGCTGTGACAGTAGTGACAGTAGTAGAGCTGAGACAGTAGTGACAGTAGTACAGCTGAGACAGTAGTGACAGTAGTACAGCTGAGACAGTAGTGACAGTAGTGAGTGATTTTCGTGTGCAAGTTCGGTACTAGTCCCTCTAGGATTTTCCAGGTGTATATAATCATGTATCTCTCCCTCCTGCTTCCAGGGAATACAGGTTTAGAAACCTCAAGCGCTCCCAGTAATTGAGGTGTTTTATCTCCGTTATGCGCGCCGTGAAAGTTCTCTGTACATTTTCTAGGTCGGCAATTTCACCTGCTTTGAAAGGTGCTGTTAGAGTGCAGCAATATTCCAGCCTAGATAGAACAAGTGACCTGAAGAGTGTCATCATGGGCTTGGCCTCCCTAGTTTTGAAGGTTCTCATTATCCATCCTGTCATTTTTCTAGCAGATGCGATTGATACAATGTTATGGTCCTTGAAGGTGAGATCCTCCGACATAATCACTCCCAGGTCTTTGACATTGGTGTTTCGCTCTATTTTGTGGCCAGAATTTGTTTTGTACTCTGGATGAAGATTAATTTCCTCATGTTTACCATATCTGAGAAATTAAAATTTTCTCATCGTTGAACTTTTTTTTCATATTGTTTTCTGCACCCAAACTGAAAGATTGGTTGATGTCCACCCTTTGAGCCTTGCAGGTCTGCAATGGAAACACTGTCTTGCAGATTCGGGTTGTCTCTGCAAAGGAAGACACGGTGCTGTGGCTGACATCCTTGTCTATGCTAGTACGTGCCTTGGAAACAGAGCCTTTTATTCCCACCGAACTGCTCGACTTTACTCTGTTGACGACTACTCTCTGTGTTCTGTTAGTGAGGAAATTATAGATCCATCGACCGACTTTTCCTGTTATTCCTTTAGCACGCATTTTGTGCGCTATTACGCCATGGTCACACTTGTCGAAGGCTTTTGCAAAGTCTGTATATATTACATCTGCATTCTTTTTGTCTTCTAGTGCATTTAGGACCTTGTCGTAGTGATCCAATAGTTGAGACAGACAGGAGCGACCTGTTCTAAACCCATGTTGCCCTGGGTTGTGTAACTGATGGGTTTCTAGATGCGTGGTGATCTTGCTTCTTAGGACCCTTTCAAAGATTTTTATGATGTGGGATGTTAGTGCTATTGGTCTGTAGTTCTTTGCTGTTGCTTTACTGCCCCCTTTGTGGAGTGGGGCTATGTCTGTTGTTTTTAGTAACTGAGGGACAGTAGTGACAGTAGTACAGCTGAGACAGTAGTGACAGTAGTACAGCTGAGACAGTAGTGACAGTAGTACAGCTGTGACAGAAAATGACAGTAGTAAAAGCTGTGACAGTAGTGACAGTAGTACAGCTGTGACAGTAGTGACAGTAGTACAGCTGTGACAGTAGTGACAGTAGTACAGCTGTGACAGTAGTGACAGTAGTACAGCTGTGACAGTAGTGACAGTAGTACAGCTGTGACAGTAGTGACAGTAGTACAGCTGTGACAGTAGTGACAGTAGTGATAGTAGTGACTGACAGTAGTGACAGTAGTACAGCTGTGACAGTAGTGACAGTAGTACAGCTGTGACAGTAGTGACAGTAGTACAGCTGTGACAGTAGTACAGCTGTGACAGTAGTGACAGTAGTACAGCTGTGACAGTAGTGACAGTAGTACAGCTGTGACAGTAGTACAGCTGAGACAGTAGTGACAGTAGTACAGCTGTGACAGTAGTGACAGTAGTACAGCTGTGACAGTAGTGACAGTAGTACAGCTGTGACAGTAGTACAGCTGAGACAGTAGTGACAGTAGTACAGCTGTGACAGTAGTACAGCTGTGACAGTAGTGACAGTAGTACAGCTGTGACAGTAGTACAGCTGTGACAGTAGTGACAGTAGTACAGCTGTGACAGTAGTGACAGTAGTACAGCTGTGACAGTAGTACAGCTGTGACAGTAGTACAGCTGTGACAGTAGTACAGCTGTGACAGTAGTACAGCTGAGACAGTAGTGACAGTAGTACAGCTGTGACAGTAGTGACAGTAGTACAGCTGTGACAGTAGTACAGCTGTGACAGTAGTACAGTTGTGACAGTAGTACAGCTGTGACAGTAGTACAGCTGTGACAGTAGTACAGCTGTGACAGTAGTGACAGTAGTACAGCTGAGACAGTAGTGACAGTAGTAGAGCTGAGACAGTAGTGACAGTAGTAGAGCTGAGACAGTAGTGACAGTAGTACAGCTGAGACAGTAGTGACAGTAGTACAGCTGAGACAGTAGTACAGCTGAGACAGTAGTGACAGTAGTACAGCTGAGACAGTAGTGACAGTAGTACAGCTGAGACAGTAGTGACAGTAGTAGAGCTGAGACAGTAGTGACAGTAGTAGAGCTCAGACAGTAGTGACAGAAGTACAGCTGAGACAGTAGTGACAGTAGTACAGCTGAGACAGTAGTGACAGTAGTGACAGTAAAAACAGCTGAACAGTATAAACATAGAAGAGCGAGACAGTAGTGACATATACAGCTGAGACAGTATGACATATAAGCTTGACAGTAGTGGCAGTAGTACAGCTGTGACAGTAGGGACAGTAGTACAGCTGTGACAGTAGTGACAGTAGTACAGCTGTGACAGTAGTACAGCTGTGACAGTAGTACAGCTGTGACAGTAGTACAGCTGAGACAGTAGTGACAGTAGTACAGCTGTGAAGTAGTGACAGTAGTACAGCTGTGACAGTAGGGACAATAGTACAGCTGTGACAGTAGTGACAGTAGTACAGCTGTGACAGTAGTACAGCTGTGACAGTAGTGACAGTAGTACAGCTGTGACAGTAGTACAGCTGTGACAGTAGTGACAGTAGTACAGCTGTGACAGTAGTACAGCTGAGACAGTAGTGACAGTAGTACAGCTGAGACAGTAGTGACAGTAGTACAGCTGTGACAGTAGTGACAGTAGTACAGCTGAGACAGTAGTACAGCTGTGACAGTAGTGACAGTAGTTCAGCTGAGACAGTAGTGACAGTAGTACAGCTGAGACAGTGACAGTAGTACAGCTGAGACAGTGACAGTAGTAGAGCTGAGACAGTAGTGACAGTAGTACAACTGAGACAGTAGTGACAGTAGTACAGCTGAGACAGTAGTGACAGTAGTACAGCTGTGACAGTAGTGACAGTAGTACAGCTGTGACAGGGACAGTAGTACAGCTGTGACAGTAGTGACAGTAGTACAGCTGTGACAGTAGTGACAATAGTACAGCTGTGACAGTAGTACAGCTGTGACAGTAGTACAGCTGAGACAGTAGTGACAGTAGTACAGCTGAGACAGTAGTGACAGTAGTACAGCTGTGACAGTAGTACAGCTGAGACAGTAGTGACAGTAGTACAGCTGTGACAGTAGTACAGCTGAGACAGTAGTGACAGTAGTACAGCTGTGACAGTAGTACAGCTGTGACAGTAGTACAGCTGTGACAGTAGTGACAGTAGTACAGCTGAGACAGTGACAGTAGTACAGCTGAGACAGTAGTGACAGTAGTACAGCTGTGACAGTAGTGACAGTAGTACAGCTGAGACAGTAGTACAGCTGTGACAGTAGTGGCAGTAGTACAGCTGTGACAGTAGAACAGCTGTGACAGTACAGCTGTGACAGTAGTACAGCTGAGACAGTAGTGACAGTAGTACAGCTGAGACAGTAGTGACAGTAGTACAGCTGAGACAGTAGTGACAGTAGTACAGCTGAGACAGTAGTGCCCATTTAGTAGAGCTGAACAGTAGTGACAGTAGTAGAGCTGAGACAGTAGTGACAGTAGTACAGCTGAGACAGTAGTACAGCTGAGACAGTAGTGACAGTAGTACAGCTGAGACAGTAGTGACAGTAGTACAGCTGAAACAGTAGTGACAGTAGTACAGCTGTGACAGTAGTGACAGTAGTACAGCTGTGACAGTAGTACAGCTGTGACAGTTGTGACAGTAGTACAGCTGAGACAGTAGTGACAGTAGTACAGCTGAGACAGTGACAGTAGTACAGCTGAGACAGTAGTACAGCTGTGACAGTAGTACAGCTGTGACAGTAGTACAGCTGAGACAGTAGTGACAGTAGTACAGTTGAGACAGTAGTGACAGTAGTACAGGTGAGACAGTAGTGACAGTAGTACAGCTGTGACAGTAGTGACAGTAGTACAGCTGAGACAGTAGTTACAGTAGTACAGCTGAGACAGTAGTGACAGTAGTACAACTGAGACAGTAGTGATAGTAGTACAGCTGAGACAGTAGTGACAGTAGTACAGCTGAGACAGTAGTACAGCTGAGACAGTAGTGACAGTAGTACAGCTGAGACAGTAGTACAGCTGAGACAGTAGTGACAGTAGTACAGCTGAGACAGTAGTGACAGTAGTACAGCTGAGACAGTAGTGACAGTAGTACAGCTGAGACAGTAGTACAGCTGAGACAGTAGTGACAGTAGTACAGCTGAGAGACTGTGATGAATGGTTTGAAAAACCGAGAAGTTGAAGATTGAGACACTTATGCAACATATGGGAATCTTTATTCGGGAAACCTTACGCCACACAGTGGCTTCATCAGTCCAATAATACAAAGTAGAAAGGCGTAAGGAGAGGAGGAGTTTGAGGTAATCAGTCCCTCAGCGTGGAGTCGATGTGTTCAGTCCATCAATCTTGTAGAATGGTACTGCATCTTCACCTACCATAGTTGAGGTTTAGTTAAGAGCACGGCACTAATTTGTACTTCAATTAGCCCACCTCACAGCACGAACGGTATTAGGCAAGAATGAACGAATCTTAAGGCTTCTCAACAAGCTTACCAACTCCCTTTATTATATTGACTCTACTCTGACTTAAAATGTACACTGTTAGCTCTCAACCCCAACTGAAATGTATATCAATGTGAAAGCTTAACCTAGCAATTTCCTGTACAATGTCAACAAATAATTACAGGACTTAAGCTAGTCTCTGGTACAAGTCACAAATCCCACATTAAAAAATGAATCAAAGACAATGAAAATCACACAATAAAAGTGCAGTATACAAATTAAAAATCACTTGGTTAGCACAAGTAAATTCAACAATTCAACTTGTGAAACAGTAAATAAATAATGTGTGTAAACAGCTTGGCCTAACTGTGCCCAGCTTACTCAGTCTAGCGTGGATGGTTGGATAAGGTAAATCCTAACCTAACTAGTGTGCTATAGCCTAAACCTGGCTTTAGAATTCACTGTAAATAATATCTAAGTTAAATCTGTCCTAGCTACCATAACTGTTGTAAATATTGCACAAGCCTAGCCTAACTGTGGCTACCTTGCAAATCCACTGTAAGTAATTAACACACAAGTCTCCTACTCTGGTTTACTTGTAATCATTGTAAATAATTAAATACACAAGCTTCTCTAGCCTACCTGGCCTGCCTGTAAATTACTGTAAATAATATTTCTGTGTATAGTTAGCTTGGCCTAGCTTCTGTGTAACTCTGGGCCTGGGTGCTAACTTAACCTAACTCTGTTAAACTGGTTCCTAACTGTGGCCTAGCTATGTTAACTATTCCACATCACGGTTCAAAGGACCACTTTTTGTGAAAATTTGTCTAAACTGCCTCCATGTGAGTTGCTTACCCTAGCCAGCTTTGTTGACACCGAGCTCCGAGGTCGGCACCTCAGCCTCACAAGTTAATTATAGAACAGATTTCCACAAATGACTGATATTGCAAGAAAAAAAAATCTCACCTGCATGCAAGAATAAAGGGCTAACTTACTTGGCTAACATAACCTAATGTTTGCCTACATTATCAGCCTATTACTACCTAAATTAAGGTCTTAGGTCTTAGTTTAAGTTTAATATCTTTATTATGCACCCCATCCTGTGGGCGGTAGTCAAAAGATTACAGAGGTACATAATGGGTCCAGGGACTGGGCCCCAAAAGTTTTGATAGCTGAACTAGGTACAAAGGTAATGAACTCACAAGTTACAAAGGTAATGAATCCTGTAAGAATGGTTACTTACGTTTATACATGGCTACAATCATGAACAAATTATAGAGTACTGAGCAATTCACACTTCCACACCCGGTCACAACTGTAATGAGTTATTGGTGCAAATACTGATTGTTGAGTCACACATGTTATCTACAGTTGCCTCAATAATCCTAATATTTGTGTACTAACAGTATAAACTACCTACCTCTTCCTTGAAGGGTAAATATATCAATTAAGAAATACCTTCCAACCACCTTCGCCAACCCGGGTGTGTGTGTGTGTGTTTCGGGTGGGTGTAAGGGCCACCCAACCCAGCCATTCCATCCATGACATGCTGGCCCTGCAGAACTTTAGGACCAAATAAATTTCCACATACATGGAGGAATTAACTAGCAATGCATTCTTTCTCCTCCTCCTCACTGAACTGAAGCTGGAGAAGGGGACAGCGAGGAGCGTATATCACATCACCTGGGAGGAGGTTCCAGCATCATTCGGCGAAGAGTATCGAAGTGTGAATCTTGATCCTATTTATATGTTACACGTTGAGTCCCGCAGTCTTTAAAGACAGTCTCCACCACCGCCTATTGCCATCCTGTCTAAATACTTGCCTTTTTTTATGCTAGCTTCTCAGCCTAGCCTTTTTGATGGTCTGCCTACTCAGCAGGTATATCATTAATGAAAATAAGACACCAGATATACTAAGCAAATTTCCTAAATTTGCTTGTAACAGATAAGTGAACTGTAGATATTAATCCATATGGACACCTGTTAACCCTTTTGGGGTCTAGTTCCTAGGCCTTTTATGTATCCATATGCTCTTGCGCTACCATCTACAGGATGGATATGGGGTGCACAGTAAACTAGCCACTTCGGTGGCAAAATATAATTTATCAGGAAGCTTCCATGCCTGTCTAAATTTTTGGTTGAGCGAATACTAACCAGACCTAATTTACGGCAGTTTGCTCTTCTATATTTTGTCAGAAAATTAATGTCAATGCTTCTGATGAGAGCTCCTGAACCCAAGGAAGAATTACAGTGGACCCCCGGTATTCGATATTAATCCATTCCTGAGAGCTCATCGAATACCGATAATATCGAAAACCAAATCAATTTTCCTCTTAAGAAATAATGAAAATCAAATTAATCCGTGCAAGACACCCAAAAGTATGAAAAAAAAAATTTACTACATGAAATATTAAGTATAATGCAATAGAATAATTACAATAACAATAAAATAATTGACACTTACCTTTAATGAAGATCTGGTGATGATTGATATGATGGAAGGGGCGGAGAGGTGTTAGGGTTTTGAAGGGGAATCCCCTTCCATTAGGACTTGAGGTAGCAAGTCCTTTTCCAGGGTTACTTCCCTTCTTCTTTTAATGCCACTAGGACCAGCTTGAGAGTCACTGGACCTCTGTCGCACAACAAATCTGTCCATAGAGCTCTGTACCTCCCGTTCCTTTACGATTTGTCTAAAAAGGCCACAACATGTCATTGTAATAGCTGGTAGGTGATTTAAACCATAAAGGTTTGCACTTCAAACCACTGTGCACACATTTCCTTAATTTTGAAGTAGGCACAAAGTAATCCACAACTGGTATAAGCTTCTCAGGTTAGCCCCAAACCTCAAAATCTTCTTAATTCCATACTAATTCTAAACTTTTTACCACAGGTTGACTAGAAAACTTTCTTGGGGCCCATGTACTTATTTTGCAAAAAAAAGCACCAAAAAACAGTGATAATATGGAAGTAAACCCAAAAGTAACCTTAGAAGCCGACACGTGCTTGTAAACACTGGCACACAAGGGGCAGTTCAGCACATTGGACAGGTCTCGTAAAATCGTATCGAATACCGGGTTTCAAAACGAAATACCGAGGAAAAAATTTTTGCGAATAATGCATGATACCGATTATCGAATACGAGCCATCGAATACCGGGTCCCCTGTACGTAGTTTTTTATAATTATTATAATAATTATGGACCGCAAAAAACCTGTAGATTACACATGCATGTGGGGGAGATGGAGGGTAAATTTAGCTCAATTTAGAGAACTAAGCACAGATCCAATCCCTAGATCAAGAGCCTTCACCACAAAAGGAAACTCCCTTGAGGGGCCTTTTTAGAATTTGCCATGTTACTCCCCATTCTTTAGGTACTGTCATATTTGTCATCTGTTGATTGAAAATTTTTATATTATTATTATTATTATTATATATTATTATTAATTTTATATTATTATATTAATTAATATTATTATTATTATTATTATTATTAATTATTATATCACAGGCTTTGTACATACTAAAATATCTGATTATCAATTCAAAAAGAGCATATTCTTAATCAGCATAAAAATAGTATCCCAGTGCCATTATGTACCTCTTAATCTCTGACTAATGCCACAGGAAAGGGTATGGTGACTACCACCCACAGAAAGGGTATGAGGTGATACCCGCCACAATGGGTATGGGGCAACACTGCCCACAGAGGGTAAGGGGTGACTACACCACAGGATGGTATGGAGTGACTACACCCACAAAGGAAAGGGTATGGGCGAACTAAACCCCCACAATGGTATGGGGACTACACCACAGGGTGGGTATGGGTGACTACCACCACAGGATGGTTTATTTATTTTTTTTTTATTTATTTAATGTTTTTGCTAACAGTACATTGAGACTGTGTAATACAATAGTGGGTTGCAATACAAAGAGAGCCTCTATTATGCCTTGGCATTATGGGCCAACTTAACATTATAGGCTTACATTCTACTTAATACTAGGAGTAGTATATCATAGTTGTACAGTAGGGAAGTACAGTGGACCCCCGCTTTATGATCAGCTCCCAATGCGACCAATTATGTAAGTGTATTTATGTAAGTTCGTTTGTACGTGTATGTTTGGGGGGTCTGAAATGGACTAATCTACTTCACAATATTCCTTATGGGAACAAATTCGTTCAGTACTGGCACCTGAACATACTTCTGGAATGAAATAATATCGTAAACCGGGGGTCCACTGTAATTATTTCATAGTTGTACAGTAGAATATTAATTATAAATGAATCAAAATTTATATTATACAAAGATATACATATTTATATTCTAAAATGCTTTTGTGAAAAAACAATGATTCAATTATATTCCTGTCAACAATGGACAGAAGGTTCAATGTGATTGTTTCAGTTATGATGTGGGAGAACCTAAGTGAGTAAATGTATAATGTGTATATAGTATTTAGTCTAGGGTGATTAAGTGGCTTTTGAGAAGAGTCTTAAATTGATTTTCAGACTGGGTCACTTTAATATCTTCTGGTAATGAATTCCATATTATGGGGCCCTTTATGTGCATAGAGTTTTTACACAGTGTGATATGGACACGAGGTATATCAAAAAGAGATCTGTGTCTTGTGTTGTGGTCATGTGTCCTGTTTAGGTTGGTGAGGAGAAGTTTGAGTGGAGGGTTTATATTTGTGTGTATTGTTCTGTGTATGTAGTAGGTACATGAATCAGTATGGATGTTCTTAATGGTAAGCAGATTCAGACTTTTGAAAATTGGTGGAGTATGTTGGCGGGAGTGGGAATTTGTTATCATTCTTACTGCTATGGGGTGAATACCACCCACAGGATGGGTATGGGGTGACTACCGCCCACAGGATGGGTATGGGGTGACTACCGCCCACAGGATGGGTATGGAGTGACTACTGCCCACAGGATGGGTATGGGGTGCATAATAAACATATTAAACTAACTAAACTGGTGTGATTCAGTTAAGCAATTTTGGAAATATGCCAGAAAATGCCCAAAAATGCAGTACAGTAGCTTTTTTAAGTGAAAAATCTTTTCCTCTAAAAATGGAAAATAACCATGACAGTTTGTTGGATCAATTATTTCCTATCAATGTGAAAAAATCCTGTATATATACATTTCATGGAAGCTTCGATGCTGTAAAAGGAGCTTCAGAAATGTAACTGTCTCTTTTTGTGTTTTTAAGTGAATATTCTTGAGGAACATAAAACATAGTTCAACTGGAGTGATTTTAAGCAATTTTGAGAGTGCAGGTGATAGTGTATAAATGTTGAACTATAAGTCCAGTGATTGGGAGGGCAGGAAAAAATTTCCCAAATAGATATTTTCATCCATGAAACTGTTATTTCACAAAAACAAACAAAAAAATATATTTTTGAAGGTTAGAAAAGCTTTAATGAAAACATTAAAAAAAACTAGATTGGAGCATAAAACAAATTGCAACCAGCAACAGAGTGAGAAACTAATGTGAAGGACCTGAGAGTGATCATGTCGAGAATCTCACTTTCAAAGATCACAACAATATCGCTACCACATCTGCTAGGAAAATGATGGGAAAGGGATAATGAAAACCTTCAGAACTAGGAATGCTAAACCAATGATAATTGCCTTCAAATTGCTTGTTCTATCTAGGAAGGAAAATTGCTTTACACTACCCCTTGCAAGGCAGGTGAAATTGCAGATCTGGAGAATATATAGATAACTTTCACTGCATGTATAACTACAATAAAGCACCTAAATTACTATGAATTGTTGAAGTTCCTTGACCTGTACTCCTTGGAATGCAGGAGAGAAAGATACATGATAATATACACTTGGAAAATCCTTGAGGTATTAATCCCAAATCTACACAAAGAAATCACTCCCTGTGAAAGCAAAAGGCATGGCAGGTGAAAAACAGGGCCCATAAAGTACACTAAGAGACAATGCAATAAGTGTCAAGGGACCCAAGATTGTTCAACTGCTTCCCAGCATACATAAAGAGGACTACCAGTAGACCTCTGGCTGTCTTCAAGAAGGAGCTTGACAGTCACCTAAAGTCAGTACCTGACCAGCCAGGCTGTGGATCATATGTCAGTTTGTGAGTGGTCAAGAGTAACAACCTGGTTGATTTACCCTGATCCACCGTGAGGCCTGGTCAGGGGACCAGCTGCCGGGGAGTAGACGCTTGAAACACCCTCCAGATATACCCAATATCCTCTATTAGAGCTTCACACTAAAAATGGCCTCATACAATGCTAAAATGATCTAAATTTTAACCCTTTTAATTTTCATATTCTTAATCATCATAAATAATAAGCACCTCTGGTGAAAATTTTAGCAGTTTTTAAAAATCTGCATGAAAATGGCTAAAATGCTTTTTTGGTATGTGAAAATCCTTCTCTCTAAAAATGGAAAATAAGCACGATAAAACTGTTTGCGGGAAATCAATTATCCTAAGCAGGAGTATTACAATACACTAACAGCCCTTTTCAAGGCAGGTGAAATTTGCAGACATGGAGAATATATAGGGAACTTTCACTGCACATATAATACAATAATGCACCTAAATTACTGGGAATGGTTGAAGTCCCTTGAACCAGTACTCCTTGAATGCAGGTGAGAAAGATACATGAAAATATACACTTGAAAAATCCTAGAGGGAATAGTCCCCCGATCTGCACACGGAAATCACTCCATATGAAAGCAAAAGACTCGGCAGGTGTTACGTCCCCCAACAAAAAGCAGGGCACTATAAGTACACTAAGAGACAACACAGTAAAATGAGAGGGAGCCAATGATTGTTCACGTGCCATGGGGGGGCTGACCCTCCAAATACCCTTTAGGTATACTCCAGGTATCCCTATTAGGTTCTTGGAAACTGCAACTTTAAGCAAAATACAAATAACAAAAAACCCAATTTTTCCATAGGTTAATTGTGTTTTTTGTTGTTGGGTTTGTCAGGGCCACTGACAGCATAAGCCGTATCGAGCCCGGTTTCTCGATGGTACAACGAAGATTTGTTGCCCAAGGCTGGGCAATGAAAGAAAAAGGAACAAAAGTTCCTTTGTGAATAGAGATAGAAACTTGAAGTTTCCAATTAGATCCAATGGACCCCCTTCCCAAGCCTCAGCAGAGAGGGACGCCCACACCCCCACCTGAATTCAGTAATCGGCTTCCCACCAAAGACCGTTAAAGAATTTTCCGCAGATCAGAAAAAATGGAGCTGGCTAAATTAAGCCGATGTATAGGTGCCCCTCCTGTAGAGTGCCTGGCAGGCAAAATAGATGAGGACAAGCGTCCTAGAGAGAAGAGTGGAAATTTGTCACTGATACACAGGCGAGAGAGAGACGTCCATACCCGACAAAGGCTGATGCAGAAGTCCACCATAGGTTAATTAATATAAACAGCAGGGGTGCACAGTGCACCTTCAGCACTCATTGCAACAGGGATAAATTAAAGAATAAATGTTTACTAATCAAAAGTGTAAGGAGCACCGCCATTCAGTTCAAAAACAAATGTGCAAATGCCATACAGACAGTGGGCCTGACTGGAACTTAATTGATTTTTTCTCATCAACATTACAATGAAACAATGTTAAGTGAGGACTTACTGTATATTCATTATGGAACTGTTTATTGGATCAGTTATTTCCCACAGTTGACAATGACTTATTGCACCAAACACTTGAACATTACAGGGTCAGAGGACACTCACTGATTACCTGAAATCTTATCGTAGCAACAGAACCCAGTATGTATACACAAATGGAGCTAACTCCACTACACAACCAGTTCTTGTTGGAGTCCCACTGGGAAGAGTCCTTGGCAAACTTCTCTTTCTCATCTACATCAATGACCTCCCAAATGCATCTAAACTCCTTACACCCATTTTATTTGCAGATGACACTACTTATGTCTTCTCTCACGAAATCGTAATGACACGATTGCTAGAGTTCGTCACGGCCCCACTAGCTGGAGATTCATCTGTAAAAATTTGCATTTGTGGTGACAGTGGTGCCTATGCTAACCTTCCTATGGTGTATAAATATACTTAGTTGGATGAATCTTATTGTGGCTAGCTGGCCCAATGGCTAACGTGACGGTCTGGAGTTTTGAGACTCTCTGATCGTGGGTTCTAACACCACCCATGGTATCATTTGTTTGCAATCGTGTCATTATGATTTCGTGAGTCATGTTGATGGCTTTGAGGGGACTTGAGCTAGCGTTCGTCAAGGCCATGCTAGGAGATTTGTCTGTAAAAACTTGCATTTGTGGTCACAGTGGTGCCTATGCTAACCTTCCTATGGTGTATAAATATATCTAGTTGGATGAATCTTATTGTGGCTAGCTGGCTCAGTGGCTAACATGAAGGTCTGGAGTTTTGAGACTCTCTGATAGTGGGTTCCTAACCTTGCCCGTGGTATGGTTTATGTCTTCTCTCACCCAAACACAACTATACTAACACACACTGTAAATGCTTAAGTACTAAAAATATCTACTTGGATGACCACCAACAAACCTACTCTCATTATAGATAAAACTTATTTTATGCTGTTTGGAAACAGAGCTACAAATGTACAGATAAACTTACTGATCAATGGTTCACCCATTTCTAGACACACACAGAGGGCAAATTTCTAGGTTTCCACCAGTATGCATGCCTAAATAATGTATATTAGAGCTGATTTCCTCTATTCTGTTTATTACAATATACAGTACACTACTGTATAAACATTTAAAAATATACCAGAAATGTTATAAATGGTGCAAAAGTAACATTAAAACAATATCAATGTTAGTTGACACAAACCCACTACCATTATAGTATGCTCCTCACTTAGTGACGAATTCATTTACCAACATGGTTTTAGGAATGGAACTCAGTTGCTAAGTGAGAAGAAGCTGTACTGCAGGGTAAGAGAGACTTGAGACTCATTTCAGAATTTCTCAGTACTCCAGTACAACCATCAGCATCAGTGCATGAGTTTCAACCTTCCACCTCTACTAACAATACATAACCATCCACCTCTACTAACAATACATAACCATCCACCTCTACTAACAATACATAACCTTCCACCTCTACTAACAATACATAACCATCCACCTCTACTAACAATACATAACCTTTCCACCTCTACTAACAATACAAAAACCATCCCACCTCTACTAAAAAATCCATAACCTTCCACCTCTACTAACAATACATAACCATCCACCTCTACTAACAATACATAACCTTCCACCTCTACTAACAATACATAACCATCCACCTCTACTAACAATACATAACCTTCCACCTCTACTAACAATACATAACTTTCCACCTCTACTAACAATACATAACCTTCCACCTCTACTAACAATACATAACCTTCCACCTTGGCCCAGTAGGGATATACTATCCCTCTCCATTTCTATCAAAATTGACTTTCACCAGCAACCACAATTTAAGGCAAGTAGTAATATTCATTCAATCTTTATAGCTGTATTTTATTAACCCCTGAGGTGTCTCCTGGTGTCGAAAAATTTTTGAAAAAAAAAAAGATTTTCCTTATGAATTGATAGAGAATCTTTTCCCGATGGTAATGACACCAAAAGATTGAAATTTGATGTTAAACTTATGGAATTACACTCTCGCAAAGTTAGCAACCACAGCGATATTTACGAATCAGCAATTCCGCCCATTTTGAGCCCTATTTTCGGCTAATTCCATTGTGCCAGTCGACCAAACTCATAGCTATTTCTTTAGAACTCCATTTGTTCTATTGATTGAGTATAAGAAACTGCCCATTTACCAATTTCAACTACCCAATAATGTGGTTAGAAATTTGCAATTTGGCCAATTCATGCATATTAACCCTTTCAAGGTGGCCCGAAAAAGAAAAACTTTCACCATCATTCACTCCATCACTGCCTTGTGTAAAGCACCCTTCTGGCAAGACAGTGATGGAGTGAATGATGGTGAAAGTTTTACTTTTTCAGGCCACCCTGCCTTGGTGGGAATCGGCCAGTGTGATAATAAAAAAATAATAACCCTTTCAGGGTCCCCAGGCACTCTCCCAGACTTGTTCTCAGGGTTGCTCAAATTTCAAAAAAAAAAAAAATTATTTTTTCTTATGAAAAGATAGAGAATCTTTTTTTTTTTATTTATTTATTTATTTATAATTTGAGCACACTTACAGAGGTACAAAAAAATACAGATAAGAGCAGCATGCCAAAGCCACTTATACTATGCATAGCATTATGGGCTGGCTTAAAATTAACTTAAGATTAACTAAGCAATGATGAAATCAGTGAAAAACATTAATGTAAACTGATTACTATAAAGCACAAGTGAGTATTACAAAGACAGGTCATATGGTTGCATGCATTGTTGTAAATTCAGTAGAATGGAGTATTCTGTTAGGTAGTGTATTTAAAAAATAATAAAGTTAGATTGGTTTTAGGTTTAACATTTATGTGATATAATTGTGAGAAACATTTAAGATATACAATTTATAAGGTTCAGTTATTCAGTATTTATTTGGTTTTGGGTGAGTAAGTGATCTTTGAGAAGAGACTTGAATTTATAAACAGGTAGTGTTTCTTTTATATTTACAGGTAATGAATTCCAGATTTTAGGGCCTTTTATGTGCATTGAGTTTTGCATAGCGTGAGATGGACACGAGGAATATCAAAGAGTGATCTGTGCCTTGTGTTATGGTCATGTGTTCTGTTGAGGTTGGCAAGGAGATGTTTGAGGGGAGGGTTAATATCAGAGTTGAGTGTTCTATGTATGTAATAGGTGCAGTAATAAGTATGGATTTTTTGTATGGTGAGTAGGTTGAGTGTATTGAATATTGGTGGAGTGTGCTGCCTGTAGTGAGAATTTGTTATCATTCTAACTGCAGCCTTTTGTTGGGTAATTAGTGGTCTGAGATGGTTACTGTTGTTGAGCCCCATGCACAATTCCATAGGTGAGATAGGGGTAAATAAGAGAGTGATATAGGGCCAGGAGGGCTGACTGTGGAGCATAGTACCGTATCTTCGATAGTATGCCTACAGTCTTGGAAATTTTCTTAGAAATTTGTTGTATATGTGTATGAAATTTGAGTCTATTATCAAGGTGGATTCCTAAGAATTTTCCCTCTGTTAGCTTTGTGACAGTGATCCGTTTATCATTATGTTAAGAGGGACATCTGTAGCTCTGTTACCAAACTGAATGAAGTAGGTTTTGTCAATGTTTAGTGTAAGTTTGTTAGTACTCATCCAGGTAGATATTTTCTGTAATTCGGTATTTACAGTATTGGCTAGCGTGACTGGGCTCGGGTGGGAGAAGACGTATGTTGTGTCATCAGCAAATAGTGTGGGTTTGAGTAATTGAGAAGCATTTGGTAGGTCATTTATGTATAGGAGAAAGAGAAGAGGGCCAAGGACACTTCCCTGTGGGACACCAACTGTAATTGGTTGTGCAGAAGAGTTTTGCCCCATTTGCGTACACATATTGGCTTCTGTTGCTGAGGTATGACTGAGGTAGTTGAGGGAGTGCCCTCTATACCATAGTGTGACAATTTACGTGGAGCAAGTCATGGTCAACTGTATCAAAAGCTTTACGTAAGTCAATGAAGATCCCCAGTGGGACTTCTTTTTTCTCTATTGCAGTGTATATATGTTCTAGCATGTGTATAATAGCATCATTAGTATTTTTATTAGGCTGAATCCAAATTGGCAGGGGTTGAGTATGTTTTGGGAGATAAGGTAGGAGTAGATTCGTTTATGAATTAATTTTTCGAAGATTTTTGAGAGAGGGTGTAAGTTGGATATTGGCCTATAGTTATTCAACTCTGTTTGGTCTCCTCCTTTGTGGATTGGGGTGACCCTTGCTATTTTGAGTACTGTAGGGAAGGTGGAGGATTCAATGGATTTGTTAAAGAGTGTTGCAATGATTGGTGATAGCACTTGTGACACTTTTTTGTATATAAAGGGTGGTAAGGTATTTAAATCTCCTGCCTTGTTTTTTAGTGCGTTGATAATAAGGGAGACTTCGTATGGGTTAGTCGGCTAGGAACAGTGTGTTCGGGTAGTTGCCGTGAGGTAGTCATTTGGTGGGGTATCTGAGCTTGGGATTTTATTGGCAAGGTTATTGTCCTATAGTGGAGAAGAAATCATTGAGTCTGTTTGCTGTTTCTGTTGGTGGAGTTGGGGTTCATCTGATTTTGCTAATTTTATTTCGCTATTTCGTGATATCTTTTTTGTTCCCAGAATTCTGATAGGGTTTTCCAGGTCTTTTTTATATCACCTCGTAAGTTGGATAATCTGTTCTCATAATACAATTTTTTTGCCCTTCTTATCAGGCTGGTTAGGATTGACGAGTAACGTTTTTTTGGTCCTCTGGTTATGTGACCCATTCTGTACTGTTTTTCATATTGGTGTTTTGTATTTATGGATTTGAGAATGCTGGGTGTTAGCCAGGGACTGTTCAGTCTCTTAGCTGTCATCTGCTTAGTTTTTTTAGGGCAGTGCTTGTTATAGAGGTATTGAGTCTTTTTTAGAAAATTATAATACATTCGTCAATATCTGTATTGATTTCTAGCTCAGTGTGCCAGTCAATGTTTGCTACTGCTGTTGTGAAGTTATTAATGGCTGCCTCATTGTGAAGTCTGAAGGTGACTTTAGTAGTGTCTTGGGGTAATTTACCAAGAGTTGTTATGAGGAAAGTAGGGTAGTGGTCTGTGGTATTATCTGTAATTATGCCTGATTTTAAAGGGGATATGGTGTTGGTCCAGATGTGGTCAAGTAGGGAAACACTAGTCTCTGTAACTCTTGTAGGTTTTGTTACTGTTGGTAGCAACATACAGTTACTCATTGTGTTTGTGAATTCAGTACGTGTGGGTCCTGGTCTGCAGGAGATTTATAATGAAGTCACCTGAGAGTAGTAAGTGATCTTTGTTCATGCGTGCATCAGTTATCATACTTCCTAGTTTTGACTAAATTGGCTAATGTTTGACTGTGGAACTCTGTAGATGTTTATCAATGTGAGGGTTTTTGTAGGTATTTGGATTTGAATTTGGCTATTATATATTCCCCATGTTCATCTCTTGTGCAAGTATTAGTGATACATTCTAGTTGGTCTGAGTAGTATATGGCTGTGCCACCCCCTTGTTGGTCTGGCCTACAGTTGTGTATGGCTGTGTAACCAGGAATGGCATAGACATCTGTACTATCAGGCTTTAGCCAGGTTTCAGTTAGTGTAATGATGGACATATTGGCATGTAAGGAATTTAGTAACGCTATGAGGTCATCGTAATGCTTGCTTAAAGATCTGATATTGTAGTTAAAGATAGTTATGTTGTTGTTGGCACTGAGAAGTGCCTTTGATTGTTCTGCAGTGTAGTAATTACAGTAACTGTTTGATTCATTTAAGTCATTAAATAAGAGGTTGGTATCTGGATCAATGCTTGTAATCATAAGATTTGTAGTGAATCTATAGTTAGAATTAAGTATAAAACAAAGTAAATAGTCTTAAGCTAAAAAATAGCACCTGAATTATTTAACAAATGTAAAATAATGAGCTAAGGTAGTTTTTTTTTTTAAGCTAAAATAAAGGAGACAATATAAAAGGGACTAGTACAAATAAAGTGATGATCAAATAATGGAGCTTGGGAATATGATAGTAGGTAGTACTATAAAATAAATGAGCTTTGGAATATAATGGCAAAATTGTGAACTTGTTCTACTTTAGCACCTGAGAATAGCACCTTGATTATTTTAACAATTGTGAATATATAAACTAGGGTAGTTATATAAAGCTAAAATAAAGGAGAAAATATATAAGGGACTAAAATTAAGTAATGGTAAACAAAGTTAAATGGACAGATGGTCACTATGAAATAATATTGGTTTAGGAGTAAGATCTGATTTGTAATATTAGATAAATTGAGCAGTTTATTGCACAATAAAAGTAAAAAAAATGAGGTAGTTGGTACTAGCTAGTAAGATAGTTTTGGTACTTGCAAAAAAGTAATTGGAATATACACTAATTGCATACACAATGTAAAGTGACTAAAAAACAAGTAGTGAAAACAAAATTAAATGACAGGTAAGAAAAAATGAATATTATTAATTTGGAGTAAGATTTGACTTGTAATTTAAAATTATGAGCAATTAATAGCAGTAAGAAAGAATTATAGAGTATTGGAGGTAGTTGGCATTAGCTAGTGATGAAAAATAATAAAAAATAATAATGTACAATATAATAGTAACGTACATTATATGCACCACACGTATATATGTATTAAGGGCACTTATCTAATCTGTTACAGAAATGTCAGCTTTTCTAAGGAAGGTAGAGAAATCATGTTCGTTTGAGATGGTATATTGTTGTCCTGTTGATGTTTTCCTTACTAGTATTTTCCCATCTCGCGTGAAACACTGATGTATTTTGTTTTCCTGTTTAAGTTTTCTCAGCCTGAACAGAAGGTTTTGACGTTTTTTTTAGACACTCATTTATGTACACTCCATTTTTCATTGTAATTGCTGATTTAATTAGGTCCTTTCTTTTATCGTATGAATGAAGTCTGATCATTATACTGTGTTTACTTCCTGGTTTTCCTAGCAAACGTGTTTCTTTGATTTCATTGTTTTGCACGATGACTTGTACGTGGTCCTGTATTATCCTGACAGCAGTTTCTTTGCACTGTGCTTGTGTTATGTCACTAGGATGTGTGGACTGTTTATTATAAACTGCATCAGACAACTTATCTTGTTCAGTTTGTCGTCTTGGAAATCAAGGTATTCATTTAGTCGAGTGTGCATGTTCTGATTCAGTCCTTGATTGCTTCTTCAACCTTCATATTTATTGTTGTTATTTGCTCAGTGTGACTGGCTAAGCTGCTTTTAGAGTATTTTCTGTGTCCAACACTTCCCGATGTAATCTTCTCTTCAAGGTTTTGGATCTTATTCTCGAGGTTGGCTATCTTGGAATCTCGTCGCTCGAGTGCTGCTTTGATATCTTTGATTTCATTTTCTAGAGCAACGATGTAGTCCTTGATATTGTCAGGAATAATCGTACCTGAGTTATCATGGATGAATCCTTTGAAGGGAGTGGAGTTGGAGGGGGAGTCAGCCATGTTTGTTGTTGTTGTTGTTGTTCCCTGGGTGGCGGCGGTGAGGGGGGTTGATGATACACTGGCGTCCTGCTGGGTAGACAAGTTGAGTTCTAGGGTCCTTGCTGTTATTCTTTTATTACTGGTGTTGTTTCTTCTGCGAATCCTTTCATAGTATCACTGAAGTAGATACTGTGTAGCAATGGAGGAGAAGGCTTGTTTTCTCGGAGCTTGGGTTAAGTGGTTGTCTGGCAGCGGAAGGCAGTGTTTTGGTTAGCAGGGCTGTTTTCCTTAGATCTTCTAATTTTGTCAAGATTTGGGTTACATTCTTAGTATTCTTGGGTCATGTTGTGGTCTACGTGGGTTCATGTAGTTGAACTTTCACTTAGGCCATCACAAGTTTTGATGGGCGATGTTTTTTGAGAAAGAAGAGCGGGTTTAGGATACCGTTGCTGCCGCTGGCTGCTGCCGCGGGGCCGTGACACCAAAAGTATGAAATTTGATGGAAAACTTACGGAATTATGCTCTCGCGAATTTAGCAGTCTCGACGATGTTTATGCATCGGCAATTTTGCCCACTTTGAGCCCTATTTTCGGCCAATTCCATTCTTACAAAGTCGACAAAAATCATAACTATTTCGCTAGAACCCATTTTTTTCTATCGAATAAGTACAAGAAACCACCGTTTTACCCGATTTCAACTATCCAAACAGTGTCAGAATTTAGCAATTTTGCCAATTTCACACAAATTTCAGGGTCCAGAATAAACAAGAAAGACATTCCTGGGACTAAAATAACATTTCCTCTGTTCATTAGTTCACATCTCCATAACCCTCTTACATTTCTTTTGCTTTCCCTTGAATTTTTTATTTTCACAAAAAGCAGATTTTACTGTTATGGGAGACCACTGCATTATGTAGAAATGGTTTTAAATAATACTGGCGCACTGTGAAAGAATATTAGACTCACCAGTTGACGTGTATTGGATGCTTAGCACGATTTGTTTTACTTTGAACTTTGGTAAAAATCGAACATTTCTGCTACTTTGAGCTCAATTTCAAGGTACTTTTCATTGTAAAACCAGTCAAAATCATCTCACTTTCTGTAATAATGTCTTCCCTTCTATAAAATGAGACCAGGAAAACTAAATACAACAATAAATACCATATAGAAAATACAGTGCAAAGTCGCACTGTTTTGCTGCAGGATTTTTTTATACTGCGCACACTGACCACAAGACCCATTTTTTCGTATGTAGGCCTACCAGCTTTCTCTCACTAGATTTGAGGCGCTAGAAATTTAGGCATACTAGTACTTCAAAAACCCTGGTGCGTAAGCCGTACTAGTACGGCTGAAACCCTGAAAGGGTTAAAAAATATGCCAATTTCAAAATAAGGTCCAAAAATGAACAATGCAACATTCCTGGCCCCTAAAATAACATTTTTATTGTTCATCAGTCATGTCTCCAGGCCCCTCTGATATTACTCTTGCTTTCTATTTTGAATTTTTATTCAAATAAAAATAGATTTACTGTTATGTAACTACTAAAAATATTGTAATAATTGTATAAATAATGTCAACCCATTCATGACGCATATTAGAAGGGCTACTTGGACATTTATTGGACAATGACATCATTTGTTTAGTTTTGAATATTGGCAAAAATCAACATTTCCCCTACTTTGACCTCCATTTCAAGGTTCTTTCCATAGTAAAACCAATCAAATCACCTCTATTTCTATAATATATTTTCCTTTTCTACCCAATGAGACCAAGAAAACGAGAATACAACCATAAATACTACACATAAATACACCAAAAAATTTGGGAAATTTAATCCAAAAAAGCAGTTGGAGTTTTTTTTTTCCATTATGCACTGCGTGCTACAGGTTTTGTTTTATATGGTAAACACTGACCACACAGACCCAATTCTCTCACATGTGGGCCTACCAGCTCTTCTCCTGCTTGATTTGAAGTGCTAGAATTTTTTGAGCATATATACTTTAAAAACGGTGGCTCATAAGACATATATATAATGACCAAAACAGTCAAGGTTAAATACAACACATGGACATAACCCTATTTTACTCATGTGATCTTCAGTGTACACACATTTTCTCAGTGTACACACATTTTCTGTGTACACACATTTTCTCAGTGTACACACATTTTCTGTGTACACACATTTTCTCAGTGTACACACATTTCTCAGTGTACACACATTTTCCCCATGTACACAAAATTTTATCTGAAGATCAGCTTGGATAACATGGGTTTCCAGGAAAACAGCTTGGATAACATGGGTGCCAGGGAAAAAACTTGAATAACATGGGTGCCAGGAAAACAGCTTGGGATAACATGGTGCCAGGAAAACAGCTTGGATAACATGGGTGCCAGAAAACAGCTTGGATAACATGGGTGCCAGGAAAACAGCTTGGATAACATGGGTGCCAGGAAAACAGCTTGGGCTTTTCCTGTCTATGCTTTAGAACATGCTTTATTTTTGTCTCACTTCAGCCCTAACGTGTGGTGATTATTCATAAAGATTTACTGCAGAGCAGAATTTGGCCTGGATTTAAGAAGTTACATGTATGAGTAACTTCTATGGTGATAACCATCCTAAGCACTGGCAGATGTACATTAGCTGTGCCAACATGATATATGCATTATGAACTTCCCCCAACACTGGTTCACTCCAGCAACAGTGCACACAGACATGCCTGGGAGTTCAGCTCAAGTGGAAAGTCAGCAGAGCATCAACTGCTCGTGTTCTAAATAGAAAAATTGGGGGATCCCCTTATCTCTGAGGATATTACTAGTGTTATTCCATTCTTTTCTTCTGTTCCTCCAGGAGACACTTAAATCTTGTGTTTTTGGGCTCCTCATCAAGAAGGTAGATTGTAGATTCATTATTTCCTCATTTAAGTGAAAGTGTATGGTTTTTAATTTCTCTGAACCTTTATAATTTTTTTTTTATTTAGTTTGTATTTTCAGAACATGGAAGGCATGACCCATGCTCTTGATAAGTCATTATCCTGATAAGTGAGCTGAGCAGCAGTACACCCAAGCTGGGGACTGTCATTATCCTGAAAAGTGAGCTGAGCAGCAGTAAAATCAAGCTGGGGACTGTCATTATCCTGAAAAGTGAGCTGAGCAGCAGTACATCAAGCTGGGGACTGTCATTATCCGATAAGTGAGCTGAACAGCAGGGGCACCCAAGCTGGGGACGTCATTTCCTGATAAAGTGAGCTGAGCAGCAGTACATCAAGCTGAGGACTGCCATCAATCTACTTAAAATTTGGGCATGACCTAAAACATCAGAATGAGGCAAGTGATTTATGGGTTTCTAATTCTGAGGACTGGTTAGCAGACTACTAAAAGGTAGGAGGTGAGAAAGCCAGACTGAATAGCTGATAAGTAAATTATTATAAACAAAAGTGCTAAACCCACAAGGGTTAAAAGAAAAAATACTTTTATGTTCAAAAAGAATAAAGAAGGGTTTTATAAAAATAAAGAGTGAAAAGAGGGAAGGAAACTATTTATCAAGTGACAAGTATTAGTAAGTGCAAGTTTAACCCTTTGAGGGTCGACAGGCCCTCTCCGAAACTCGTTCTCAGGGTCGGCCAAATTTAAAAAAAAAAAAAAATTATTTTCTCTTATGAAAAGATAGAAAAATTTTTTTCCGATCATAACAAACACCAAAAGTTTGA
The DNA here is from genome assembly GCF_026875155.1 of Cherax quadricarinatus. NCBI lineage: Eukaryota > Metazoa > Arthropoda > Malacostraca > Decapoda > Parastacidae > Cherax > Cherax quadricarinatus. Next base: position 35,579,303 of record NC_069451.1, on the reverse strand, counting down.
AATTTGATAGAAAACTTACGGAATTATGCTCTCGCAAAGTTAGCGGTCTCGGCGATGTTTACGCATCGGCGATTTTGCCACTTTGAGCCCCATTTTCGGCCAATTTCACTGTACTAGTCGACAAAAAACATGAATATTTCGCTAGAACTTTCCATTTTTTCTATCGAATGGGTGCAAGAACCACCCATTTAAAAATTCAACTATCCAGTACATGGTCAGAATTTAGCAATTTTGCCAATTCACACAAATTCAAAAGATGCCAATTTCCGAATGGGGTCCAGAATAAACAAGATAGACATTCCTGGCACTAAAATGACATTTCCTCTAGTCATTAGTCACGTCTCAAGGCCCCTCTTATATTCTTTTGCTTTCCACTTTGAATTTTTATTCTCACAAAAATTATAAGATTTACTGTTATGCAGACTACTGCATTAGTGTAAAAAATGGTATAAATATTATTGGTGCACTTGTGAAAGAATATTAGACTCACCAGTTGACGTGTATTGGGACGCTTGGGACGATTTGTTTTACTTTTGAAGTTTGGTAAAAATCGAACATTTCTGCTACTTTGAGCTCAATTTCAAGGCATCTTTCATTGTAAAACCAGTCAAAATCATCTCAATTTCAGTAATATGTCTTCCATTCATAAAATGAGCCAAGAAAACTAGAATAGAAAAATAAATACCATACGAAAATACACTGCAAGTCGCTGATTTATTAAAAAAAAAAAGGGCAAAGTTTTTTTTTTCTCATTATCACTGTGTGCTGCAGGATTTTTTTTAGACTGTGCACACTGACCACATAGCCCCATTCTTTCATATGAAGGCCTACCACTTTCTCCCACTAAAAATTTGAGCCGCTAGAATTTATGAGTACTATACGTCAAAAAAACCCCCACCGTAAGAGTACTAGTACGACGAAAACCCTCAAAGGGTTAAGATGGCAGGAGGGAAAGCAAAAAGTAAAAAGAGAGGCTGGGTTTTTCATAAAAATTATATAAAGACAGTGATAAAATCATTCGTGTCATAATGTTTTGGGGATGGTAAACATTCAGTTTTTTATCCAAGGGGAAAATAAATCCAATTCTTGGATCAAGAGCCTCTCACCAGCATGAAGTATATCTCCTGAAGGCAAAGATAGATTTACGAGCATGGAAGCTTTAACTGTCGCAACCCCAAACCCTGAGGTGTCCCCTGGTGTCGTAAAATTCCCCCCCTCCCCAATTATTTTTTCTTATGAAATTATAGAGAATCTTTTCCCAATTGTAATGACGCCAAAAGAATGAAATTTGATGGAAAATTGATGGAATTACGCTCTCATGAAGTTAGCGACCTCGGCGGTATTTATGAATCGGCAATTTTGCCCACTTTGAGCCCTATTTTCGGCTAATTCCATTGTTCCAGTCGACCAAACTCATAGCTATTTCTTTAGAACTCCACTTTTCTATCGATTGAGTACAAGAAACTGCCCATTTACCGATTTCAACTACCCAGTAACGTGGTCAGAAATTTGCAATTTGGCCAATTTCACGAAAATTAAAAAATATGACAATTTCAAAATAGGGTCCAGAATGAACAATGCAGACATTCTTGGCTCTAAAATAGCTTTTTCCCTATGTTTATCAGTTGCATCTCCAGGCCCCTCCGATATTACTCTTGCTTTCTATTCTGAATTTTTATTCAAACAAAAAATAAAAGATTTACTCTTATGCAGACTACTGCAATATTGTAATAATTGTATAAATAATGTCAACCCATTCATGACTGCATATTAGAATGGCTACTTGGACATTTATTGGAAAATGACATCATTTGTTTACTTTTGAACATCAGCAAAAATTAAACATTTCCCCTACTTTGAGCTCCATTTCAAGGTTCTTTTCATAGTAAAACCAATAAAAATCACCTCTATTTCCATTCTATCAAATGAGACCAAGAAAACGAGAATACAACCATAAATACTATATGAAAATAGACCACAAAGTTGGCATTTTAATTAAAAAAAACGGTAGGAGTTTTTTTTTTGTCATTATGCACTGCGTGCTGCAGGATTTTTTTTAACCCCTTCAGGGTCCAAGGCCAAAATCTGAAGTGGTGCTCCAGTGTCCAAGAAATTTTGAAAAAAAAAAAATTATTTTTTTCTTACAGAATTAAAGAGCATATTTTTGTGAAGGTAATAAGACAAAAAAAAAATTCTGATCAGTACTTACCGAGATACAGTGCCAAGAAGTTTTGTCCAAAATGATGTGGTGGCGGCAACATCGACGAATTCCACATACGCGCATTACATTATTTAGCGGTTTTTATTGTTTTTTCTTTTCTTTTCCAATTTTTTTTCTTTTCCTACTAACATTTGGGGCCTGAGAGACCAATATTGTATATAATGTATATATATAAACTCACTGTATTGAACACAATAACCGCACTAAAGTTATATCATATTGTTTACAACTGTTGTTTATTACAATAAACATGCACAAATATTGTATAATACTAATGTTCTATCATATATTTACATATTTACAATCACTGGACATGGTTTTAGAACTGCTGGAGCTTGTGGAACTCCTTGAAACAAGGCACCATGCGTCTTAGTTGCCGTCGTTTTGTTTGTGCAGAGACGATGCATCTCTTCTGAGCAAATTTCTTCTGAGTTGAAGAAGCTGTATTATGAAATGATCACCGTCCCTCCTCAAATGCTTGGGTATTTTTATTATTTTATTATTATCACACTGGCCGATTCCCACCAAGGCAGGGTGGCCCGAAAAAGAAAAACTTTCACCATCATTCACTCCATCACTGTCTTGCCAGAAGGGTGCTTTACACTACAGTTTTTAAACTGCAACATTAACACCCCTCCTTCAGAGTGCAGGCACTGTACTTCCCATTCCAGGACTCAAGTCCGGTCTGCCGGTTTCCCTGAACCCCTTCATAAATGTTACTTTGCTCACCCCTCCAACAGCACGTCAAGTATATTCTGAGTAATTCGAGGACCTTGTTGTATAGCAGGTGTTCTTACCTGGTACTTCATTATGAGTTGTCTGACAACAGACAAACAAAATTCATCATATGGTGGTCTGTTGCCAGTCTTTATTTGGTACATATTATATGCATTGAGCATTGAAATGTCCATGAGATGGAAGAAAATTTTTCATGTACCACTTGTAACTCTTATGAACACAGTCAACAAAACCAATCTGCATGTCACATTTGTCAACCAAGCGCATGTTTTGTGTATAATCAATCACTGTCACTGGTTTTCGAATACATTCATTAGTCACTCGATCCAACTTTGCCACTGTCTTGCTTTTCATTACGGTGAAGGGTTTTATCAACAATGTGACATCTCGTTTGTCATGCCACCATAATGCCATGATGTCATTGGCAGTAAACACCTGCACGTCATCACCACGAGCACCTGCGTTGAGCCTGGGCATATGTTTACGATTAGAACGCACTGTGCCACACACATCTGTCTTGTTCACCCCGCATGAAATCACTGAGTAATGGGCTTGTGTACCAGTTATCGGTATATAATGTATGCCCCTTTCCAAGATAAGGTGCCATCATGTTTCTCACTACATCACCTGAGATACCCAATAACATCTTGGTATCTTTCAATGTTTTACTTCCCGTGTATACAACAATATCCAACACCAGGCCACTGTCACAGTCACAGAGTACAAACAGTTTTATACCAAAGCGTTTTTCCCCTTGCTCGGTATATACTGCTTGAATGACAGTCTACCTTTGAACAAAATCAAAGACTCATCAATTACAACATTCTTGAATGGATAAAAGTATATGCTGAACTTTTGTTTGAGATACATGAAAACATTTCTAATCTTGTATAACCTGTCACTTCTGTCAGGCCTGGTTTTGTCAGAGAAGTGCAACATACGTAACAGTAAGATAAACCTGTTCACTGGGATGATTTCACTGAAGACCGGGGTAGAAATTAGCTGATCTGTGGACCAGTATGCTTTTATATTATGCTTATAGACATGAGGCATAAGCATTATTGTTGCAAAAAGCAAATACATTTCTGCAACAGTCGTCTCTTTCCACCTGTGTAGTCTTGACTGTGGTGATATTATTGTATTTGCCATGGTGTACTCAAAATACTTATTACTTTCCCTGACAATAGTTTACATCAATGGGTGGTCAAAGAATAATTCAAAGAATTCCAGTTCATTGGCTGTGGTTCCAAGGGGACAGGTAGGTAGAATTCCACTCTGAGAGTCATCAAAGTGGTGAGGCTTGGGAGCAAAACTGGGATTTTGCTGCCAATCCCACATACAGTTTGCTGGTGGATACTGGACATCATAGGCTGGTTGTGCGGGTGGTTGTGGTTGTGGTGGACTGGTGGCTGACGCTCCGCTTTGTCCTTGAACTGACGAGTCAGCAGCGTGGGTCCCAGCCTGGGCTGGTGGGTCACGCATGGTGGTGACACTACCATCACCACTACCACCATCCACTGATGCCTGTGGTCTATCCATGCCAAGTGTAGCCACATCATCCTCACTATCACTACCTAAAACTGGTGTAGGGCCACGGGATGTACTCCGGGATGTACTCCGTCCCCTGGGCACAGCATAGGGTACACTACCCAAGCGCATGCGGCGGCGAACATACCGACGCTTCACTGGTGAATATGATTCCTCACTATCACTACTCGAATGATCGTCGAGCGCAATAAAATCACAATCCACGTCACTATCATCATCATTACTGAAGTCAGAGGCCTGGCCACGCGAAAATATTAGTTTTCTCTTGCATTGAGGCACAACCGACCGTGAGTCACGAGTGCCCACACCAGAGGTAGAAGGTTGAGGACTGTCAGGGTTTTCTGCACTATTATCGATATCCTGGTCATTCCTTTCGGTCACTAACTGATCAAAGCCGTAGAATTCATCTTCATTTCCACTTCCATCAGTGTCAGAACTATCAGATAGGAAGAGGAGAGTCCCAATTTTCCGGGGAGTGAGAGCTGACTTGCGACAAGGCATGGTGAACAAGGGTAACTGAGTCGGCGTTCCCACAATGCTATGCGGGCGCCTAGATTTTTTGTTTATGGCGCACACCCACCCCGCAGACCCGTTCTCTCACATGTAGGCCTATGAGCGCTTTTGCGCTAAATTTGACGGCGCTAGAATTTTGGCGTAGATCTACGGTTTGGACACTCAACGTGAAGCCGTAGATCTACAGGACGGACCCTGAAAGGGTTAATATGGTGCACACTGACCACACAGACCCATTCTCTTGCAGGTGGGCCTACCAGCTTTCTCCTGCTTGATTTGAAGCTGCTAGAATTTATGAGTATATATACGCCAAAAATGGTGGCTTGTAAGATGTATATATACGACGGAAACAGTCAAAGGGTTAAATGAGGAAATTAACATCAAACCAATACAATATAAACTCTTCAGAGGAGGTTCTTGGAGGCTGGTAAGGGGCTCTTGGCAGGACTTAGACTTGTTTTATCCCTTCCTTGGATCAAACTTGATTGCCTTCCATTCCCTAGGTTCTGTATGACCCCTAAGGATTTAAAACTTCTCTTAAAAATAATAATAATAATAATTAAAGGGTGTAATATGAATGGTTTCAACTACTTGGTGTCATTGTTAGTGATAGCAAAAAAAAAAATTTAATGTGATCTGTCATGAAATTCTGAGTAAATTTAGCTCCTACACTAATAATATATGAAATATCCATGAACGAAAAACACATTTTTATATAGGAAAATATATTTATAACAAAAATAAGGTCCTAGTAAAATCACTTTGTGAAAAAGCTTTTGATGTTACTGTATTTGCATTTTCAGGTACCATTCTAAAAAAAAAAAAAAAAAAACAGTAGTTAACAGTAACTTTTTTTTTTTTTTAAATATACATCTTCAATTATATAAAGTGAGTTAATGGGAATGTGGATTTAATTCTAAGAATTTTAGTTTGTGGCACTGCTTGAAGGAATATGGACATGAATGTATTCACTTAACATTTACTGAAGTTTGTCCTTGAACTTTGATCACTTTAAGCACCAAAATGGCCTTGATAAAGATTTCCTAAGTAAATGTATTCATGTCCATTTCTTTCATGGCCATTTAATACATTCAGTACTTTTATAAAGCTATGATACATAGTTCAATTTTTATAAATGTGACTGAAAAAATGTATCAAAAATTTAACAGCACATTCCATGAAGACCCTTCCACATGCTGTTCAATTTCAGATGAAATTTTTCAATCTCATTTACAAAAAATTGGACTGTTTTAGAGGAAATTTATAGAGCTAATGTAAAACACATTTTCTGTTTAATGTACAGTGGACCCCCGGTTAACGAACTTTTTTCATTCCAGTAGTATGTTCAGGTGCCAGTACTGACCGAATTTGTTCCCATAAGAAATATTGTGAAGTAGATTAGTCCATTTCAGACCCCCAAACATACACGTACAAACGCACTTACATAAATTCACTTACATAATTGGTCGCATTTGGAGGTGATCGTTAAGCGGGGGTCCACTGTATTTGTACTGTTATGATGTATCGTAATATTTCTTTGCTTTTTATTATCCAGATAATACTACCTTGCCAGCTGCTTCGGTAATAGCTAAACCGAAGCTGCTGGATCGTCATAGTACAGTATTATCAGTCATCCTTCATCATTTGTGTATATATGTACGGTTAAGTATAACAAGCTCGACTTTGTCCAAGAGTTGGGTTGTTTATGACGTCATGATTTGGCGCCTTTTGTTTACCTGCCATTCACGAGGCTTGTTCCCGGCAGTCTCTCTCGGGTAAGCTCTGAGAACAGTCCTACTTAACTCTGGCTCTTCCTGGTCTACCCTGTGAATGGGGTAACAGACCAACTCGTCTATTCGAGGATTATTTTACAGTGTTTGCATACATCTCCCTAATGCAAGGACAAGCTTGGGAAATTGGTGTTTTCTAGGTTATTGAAAAGTGGTACCTCTATCTGAGCAGTAAGGAAGTACAGTGGTCCCTCGTTTTTTGTAATTAATCCGTTCCAGGAGCCATTACTATAAACGAAATTTACGATTTGCGAATCAATTTTCCCCGTAAGAAATAATGTAAATACAATTTAATTCCGTTCCTGACACCCAAAAGTATTAAAACAAAAAATTTTTACATGAAATATACATATAGTACATAAACAATACAATGGGAAATGATGAATGAAACATTAACAGCATAACACTTACCTTTATTGGAGATTCTTCTAGTGTAGGGGAGACTGGAGGAGGAGAGAGAGTGGATTGTTCTAGTTTGGAAGGGGAATCCCTTCCAGCAACACCTCAGGTCCCAAATTTTGCTTCTCTGGGGTTGCTTCTCTTCTGTTTTTTAATGCCACTAGGACCACCTTGAGAGTCACTCTAGTCCTGCCTCGCAAAGTAACTGTGGAGAGAGCTCTGTTTCTGGTGTTTCTTTAACACTTCCCTAAAATGGCCCAAGACTTTGTCACTGTACATATTTCTCACCTTCTTTACCACAGGCTTGGCACTAGGAGCTTTCTTTGGAGCCATGGTAGCTTATTTAGTACTTGCAAACACTAAAATGAGTGGAATATTATGAAATATTTCGTAGGAGCACTTGAGGGGACCTTCACTCACTGGTAAACAATGCCAGACTGGCTGGGTAGGGAGGCCGCCCCGGCTCACACCGTGCGTACGCGTCCCGGACGAACTACTATCGCGAGTCAACCTATGAAAAGTGAGTCCATGTTTAAAACGAAAATACCCCTATGATTGGCAAAATTTACGATTCCCAAAGAACTACGAAAAGTGAGGGACCACTGTATATATAGTAATTTAAATAATATGTACAAAGATTTTTAAAATTGGTATATTTAAGCATTGAAATTGCTTAGTATTTAATGGGCCCAAATCATAAGAATTTGAATATACCTTTTATTGTATATTCTGAATGAAGATAAATATGTTCATTAAAGTTAACATAGTATAGACGGCTTTGTTTTGATTTAACCCCTTTTGATTAAGACTGATATAAACGAAACATCAAGGAATTTGTTTCAGTAACTGTATACGATAAAAGGAGACCCCCCCTTTTTCTCCTTGAGAAGAAAATGTAACCCGGGGTAGTCCTAAACCTTTTTAAAAAAAGATCTGCTATTTGTAATAGATGGGGGCCAGTGTCCAGGAGATCTAGTTTGGCCCATTATTGAACTATCAAAAAATATGGAAGAGTTAAAACCCTTATTCGATGACATTACTTCTCAGAGACTGACCACAATTGAAATTACAAACATGTTGGCAAATCGCTAGAGTTTTTAGGGGTACCATATGAGAGACACTATACTGCAAACACTGTGCGCTCCATTATACGAAACTTATTGTTTCCCGATGATCAGGACGAATCTGTAGACAAAATGGAAGAAACTGAATAGCCTGATTTCCCAGTTAAGTAGTTTCACCTCAGAAAGGAAAGGAATCCGATACAGTACGACCTCCGGAGGAGATACCAAGGGTTAGCCAGGAAGAGATCGAGGTGGCACTTATAGCCGACCCCGTATCTCCAGCCCTTATGATGTTCCCCCAGACTGACTGAATCCGACCAAAACCCCAAAACCCACAAACAGCAATCCGCGACCGACAAAATCCTTCCTTGAAACACTTCCTCAGAGCAATGCGAAAGGATAGAGCGCATTCTCCATCTTCAAGCTAACTAGCTTGAGCTGCAATGAAAGTTGAATCAGGAGGACTTTGAAAGAGAGTCGATTCGTTATGAGAGACAGCTATTACGAGAAAAATTAGGCGGTCAAGGTAAAGGTATTCCCGACCACTTTGACCTACACCGCGCTACTCATTTGGTTCCCAAGTTCAGCGATACTAGCCCTGACTCTTTTCTTCGAAGCATTCGAAACTAGCACACATGATGCATTGGCCCAAGGAACACTGGGCCGCCTTATTACATACAGTCCTTATGGGGAAAGCTCAAAACGGTACGGCTAGGTTACCTTCTGATCAATATTCCAATTATGACATCGTGAAAAAAACCGTGTTAGACTCTTATGAATTGTTGCCGGCTACTTATCAGAAAATTTTCCGGAGTTTAACACAACAACCCCATCAATCCTGGCTTGAGTTTGCGAGGGAGAAGCAAACGGCATTTCACAGATGGAAGAGGGCCATTCAGTGTACTATGGTGGAGGATCTGACTCAAATGATCTTACATGAAGACTTCTTCAACCATGTACCGGAGAGGCTACTCTCTTACCTAATCGCACATTCTACTTCTACGGTGACCGAAACAGCCTCTCTAGCTGATCGTTATGATGTAACATTACGTTTGACCGATTCCAAGTTTCTGAGTAAGTCGACGCCTCCCCAACAAAAACCAGATGATCGGAGGAAGAATACTCTGACCTTCCCCTTGGTGAGAAAGTCTTAATCCCTCATGGGGGAAAAATTACCAAGTTGGGGCAGGGATGAAGCTCCAAAAGCTACTAGTAATGGAACCAAGATCCATATTGTCAATATGTAAGAAGGCATCTGCGAACCAGTGTTTTAAGAGGGAAAAATGACCCAAAAGGGCTACGGGAAAAAAAC
>NC_069451.1:35480661-35569218 GCF_026875155.1 Cherax quadricarinatus | reverse complement strand
AATGGAATATGACAGGGAAACCCATGGGGACGATGGAACTGAAAGGAAGAACAGTTCAGATTTCAAGAATATGACGGGTGAAACAATTCAAGGCGATGGAAAGTGACAATGAAAATATTTCAGGACGATGGAATACAAGATAAGATAAGATTTCGTTCGGATTTTTAACCCCGGGGGTTAGCCACCCAGGATAACCCAAGAAAGTCAGTGCGTCATCGAGGACTGTCTAACTTATTTCCATTGGGGTCCTTAATCTTGTCCCCCAGGATGCGACCCACACCAGTCGACTAACACCCAGGTACCTATTTGCTGCTAGGTGAACAGGACAACAGTGTAAGGAAACGTGTCGAAATGTTTCCACCCGCCGGGAATCGAACCCGGGCCCTCCGTGTGTGAAGCGGGAGCTTTAGCCACCAGGCCACCGGGCCACCGACAGAGAAACCCGTCTAGAATAACAGAATATTACAAAAATCTGTCCAGGGTGATGGATAATTACAGGGGAAAACACCAAGACGATGGAAAATAACAGAGAAAACTGTCCAAGACGATGAAAAATAACAGGGGAAACTGTCCAAGACGATGGAAAATAACAGGGAAAACTGTCCAAGACGATGGAAAATAACAGGTTAACTGTCCAAGACGATGGAAAATAACAGGGGAAATTGTTCAGGATGATGGAATACGACAGAGAAATCCGTCAAGAACAATGGAAAATGACAGGGAGAACATATTCGAAAATTAAAAAAAAATCCTCTTCTGAAATATGACAGGGTAACAAATACAGGACGATGGAATATGACAGGGAAAACCGTCAATGGTGATAGAATATGACAGGGAAACACGTACACAACAAAGGAATATGACAGGAAAACCCACCCAGCATGCACGAATATGGATGGGAAACCTATCCTGTGAGAAAGAAAATGACAAGGAAACTAGTCCAAGGATATGGAACATAAAAAGGATACCCAGAACGATGGAATATGAAATGGTAAACCATGTAAAAACGATGGAATATAACAGGGAAACAAGTCAAAGACACTAAAATATGACAGGGAAACCCGTCCATGCTGATGGAATATGACAGGTAAACCTGAACTGAACGATAGAATATGAGGAGGAAAACCGTCCAGAACGATGGAATATGACATGGAAAAAGCGTCCACAACGATGGAATATGACAGGAAAACCTATCCAGAACAATGGAATATGACACGGAAATGCATCCAGAACGAAGGAATATGAGAAGGAATCCTGTCCAGAACGAAGGATTACGAGAGGGAAACCCATCCACAGCGATGGATAATGAGAAGGAAACAGTCAAGAATGATAGAAAATGAATGAGAAACAGTACAGGAATATGGAATATGTAACCAAAAAGGCACAATATCTCTTAATACCGCGACTGGAACAATACACAAATAACCCGCACACAGAATGGTCCAAGTCGGACCCCAACGTCGTCGTCAGCTCCTCTCTTCTATGTGCGGCTTATTTGTGTATATGGAATATGAAAAGGAAACCCTACCAGGGCGATGGAATATGAAAGAGAAACCCATGAAGAAGGATGGAATATGAGAAGGAATCCCTAGGGAAACGATGGAAAATGAAAGGGAAACCAATCCAGAATTGGGAATAAGAAGAAATCCCGTTCCAGAACGATATATATGAAAGGAAACGAGACCAGAACGATGGAATAGAGAGGAAAACATGACAGAAAGACAGAATATGACAGAGAAAACTGCCAAACGATGAATATGACAGAGAAACCTGACCTAACGATAGAATATGACAGAGAAACCGTCCAAAATTAACGGAATATAACACGGACATATATCTACCAGAAACGCTGGAATAGAAAATCATTCCACATGAAGGATACATGAGAAGGAAACCTGTTTACCTGATTTACCTGGAGAGAGTTCCGGATCAACCCCCGCGCCCGTCTGTACCATGCCTCCCTGGAGATCAAGCCTGATCAACCATGCTGCTACTGTTGGCTGCACGCTAACCAACGTACGAGTCCCATCAACATGATGGTAATATAAATGGTGACATACTAATTAATATAATACAAAATGGATAGGAAACCTTACCAGGTCGATGGAATATGAAAGGGAACCTTCCATATGACGACAATGACAGGAAACCTACCAGAGCGATGGAATTACAGAAAACTTGACCTCAACGATGAAATATTGACAAGAAACCTACATGAACGATAAATATGACATAAAACACTCAACAACACCTCTACATTCAACTACCATCACTACACTCTACCATCACTACACTCTACCATCACTACACTCTTCCATCACTACACTCTTCCATCACTACACTCTACCATCACTACACTCTACCATCACTACACTCTACCATCACTACACTCTACCATCACTACACTCTACCATCACTACACTCTACCATCACTACACTCTACCATCACTACACTCTACCATCACTACACTCTACCATCACTACACTCTACCATCACTACACTCTACCATCACTACACTCTACCATCACTACACTCTACCATCACTACACTCTACCATCACTACACTCTACCATCACTACACTCTACCATCACTACACTCTACCATCACTACACTCTACCATCACTACACTCTTCCATCACTACACTCTACCATCACTACACTCTACCATCACTACACTCTAACCATCACTACACTCTACCATCACTACACTCTACCATCACTACACTCTACCATCACTACACTCTACCATCACTACACTCTACCATCACTACACTCAACTACATCACTTCAGGTAGTAAGAAAAGTATTCTTTTTTTGGTCAGATTTTTTCACAGTTGTTGCACAAGACGAAGTATTTACTCTATTTACTGTAAATAATTGTCATAGTATATGATTTTTGGTAAATATTCGATTCCCAGCCAGGGTAGAAACATTAGGCATAAATAACAAAAAAGGCACAATACGTGACTGGAACGATACACAAATAACCCGCACATAAAAGAGAAAGCTTACGACGACGTTTCGGTCCGTTTCATGCTTCTTTACACCTGTTGTCTAATGTTTACCCATCAGTAAATGGGTACCTGGGTGTTAGTCGACTAGTGTGGGTTTATCGGGGGGCAACTGCCAATTTTCTTGAATAGGGGCCCGGTGGCTGGTGGCCTAAAGCTCACGCTTCACACACGGAGGGCAACCGGGTTCGATTCCTGGCGGGTGAAACGTTACGAGCACGTTCCGTTACACCTGTGGTGCTGTTCCACGTCCAGCAAATAGGTACCGGGTGTTATCGACTGCTGTGGGTCGAAATCCTGGGGCAAAGATAAGACTCACAGTGGGAATATGTAGACAGTCCTCGAAGACGCACTGATTTTATGGCGTTATCCCTGGTGCTAACACCGTCCGGGTTAAAAAATCCGAACGAAAATCTTATCTTATCTTAACAAGCACTTTCTATGTAGTTATGTGACTGTGTCAGCTAGGTCTGTATTCAAACTTGACAATGTATGTGATAGTATATTTTATAACAAAAAAGAAGCGCTAAAGCCACAAGTCATACAGCGACATTATGTGTAGTAAATAAAGTATTATATTATTATTATTACGTATATTATTATATTTCTCATTTTTTGTTGTGTTCTATTTCAACTAGGACAAGTATGATGAAAAGATACTTTTCACGTACACAAAATGAAAGGAAATCGACCCATAAATAGGAGTTCTATTTCAGCCATTAGCGGCGCTTAGCGGTATATTTTGTTGGTGTAGGTTTATTCTCATTTTAGTCCATTGATAGAATGAAAATTATTACAGAAATGATATGATTTGATATTCATGAGAAATACCTAAATTGTCACAGTACGAATGTTCTTTAGGAATCGAGAGTAAACATGACGTCAGAATCCGCCCCTACCAGTCCAATACGGAGTCAATAATGGCTTGACATTATTTATACAATTATTACAATAATGCAGCAGTCTGCATAACAGTAAATCTTCTATTTTTTTTGAATAAAAATTCCAAATGAAAAGCAAGAGTAATATAAGAGGGGCCTGGAGACGTGACTTATGAACAAAGAAACTGTTATTTTAGTGCCAGGAATGTCTGCATTGTTAATTCTGGATCCTATTTTGAAATTGGCATCTGTTGAAATTTGTGTGAAATCGGCCAAATTGCCAATTTCTGACCACTTTATTGAGTAGTTGAAATAAGTGAATGGGAGGATCTCACCTTCAAGGACCATAACATTGTATCAATCGCATCTGCTAGAAAAATGACAGGATGGATAATGAGAACCTTCAAAACTAGGGAGGCCAAGCCCATGATGACACTCTTCAGGTCACTTGTTCTATCTATGCTGGAATATTGCTGCACACTAACAGCACCTTTCAAGGCAGGTGAAATTGCTGACCTAGAAAATGTACAGAGAACTTTCACGGCGCGCATAACGGAGATAAAACACCTCAATTACTGGGAGTGCTTGAGGTTCCTAAACCTGTATTCCCTGGAATGCAGGCGGGAGAGATACATGATTATATACACCTGGAAAATCCTAGAGGGACTAGTACCGAACTTGCACACGAAAATCACTCATTACGAAAGCAAAAGACTTGGCAGACGATGCAACATCCCCCAATGAAAAGCAGGGGTGTCACTAGCACGTTAAGAGACCATACAATAAGTGTCAGGGGCCCAAGACTGTTCGAACTGCCTCCCAGCATACATAAGGGGGATTACCAACAGACCCCTGGCAGTCTTCAAGCTGGCACTGGACAAACACCTAAAGTCAGTTCCTGACCAGCCGGGCTGTGGCTCGTACGTTGGTTTGCGTGCAGCCAGCAGCAACAGCCTGGTTGATCAGGCTCTGATCCACCAGGAGGCCTGGTCACAAACCGAGCCGCGGGGCCGTTGACCCCCGGAACTCTCTCCAGGTAAACTCCAGTACGATACCTCAAACAACAACTTATAAAAGAACTATTTACTGAAAATGCCATTTAGCAGGATGGTAGTCCTATATGGCAGGACGTGAGGTTGTTTGGGCACTTGGTACCCAGAGAACAATGGCAGGATGTAAGGTTGTTTGGGCACCTGGTACCCAGAGAACAATGGCAGGACATAAGGTTGTTTGGGCACTTGGTACCCAGAGAACAATGGCAGGACGTAAGGTTGTTTGGGCACTTGGTACCCAGAGAACAATGGCAGGACGTAAGGTTGTTTGGGCACTTGGTACCAAGAGAACAATGGCAGGACATAAGGTTGTTTGGGCACTTGGTACCCAGAGAGCAATGGCACGACGTAAGGTTGTTTGGGTACTTGGTACCAAGAGAACAATGGCACGACGTAAGGTTGTTTGGGTACTTGGTACCAAGAGAACAATGGCAGGACGTAAGGTTGTTTGGGCACTTGGTACCAAGAGAACAATGGCAGGACGTAAGGTTGTTTGGGTACTTGGTACCAAGAGAACAATGGCAGGACATAAGGTTGTTTGGGCACTTGGTACCAAGAGAACAATGGCAGGACGTAAGGTTGTTTGGGTACTTGGTACCAAGAGAACAATGGCAGGACGTAAGGTTGTTTGGGCACTTGGTACCCAAAGAACAATGGCAGGACGTAAGGTTGTTTGGGCACTTGGTACCAAGACAACAATGGCAGGACGTAAGGTTGTTTGGGCACTTGGTACCAAGACAACAATGGCAGGACGTAAGGTTGTTTGGGCACTTGGTACCCAGAGAACAATGGCAGGACGTAAGGTTGTTTGGGCACTTGGTACCCAGAGAACAATGGCAGGATGTAAGGTTGTTTGGGCACTTGGTACCCAGAGAACAATGGCAGGACGTAAGGTTGTTTGGGCACTTGGTACCAAGAGAACAATGGCAGGACATAAGGTTGTTTGGGTTCTTGGTACCAAGACAACAATGGCAGGACGTAAGGTTGTTTGGGTACTTGGTACCAAGAGAACAATGGCACGACTAAGGTTTTTTTGGGTACTTGGTACCAAGACACCCAAAGGCAGACGTAAGGTTGTTTGGGTACTTGGTACCAAGACAACAATGGCAGGACGTAAGGTTGTTTGGGCACTTGGTACCAAGACAACAATGGCAGGACGTAAGGTTTTTGGGTACTTGTACCAAGAAACAATGGCGACGTAAGGTATGTTTGGGCACTTTGTACCAAGACAACATGCAGGACTAAGTATGTTTGGGCACATTGTACCCAGAACAATGCCATAGGGTTTTTTTTTATTTATTTAAAATAATTTTTCCAACATAAGGTAAAAAAAAAGGTAAGAAACTGCAGACTCATTCATCACCTTCACCACTACCATTTAGAAAACTCATTATCTCCCCTGATACACACCAACGTCAACTAACTACCACCAATACCACCGCGTGGTGGTACACACTTACACTCACTTCAACCCATTTGACCATAAACAGCAATCATTAATCTCAATCTTAAAATAATGATTTCCTATGATACTCCAATACTGCGAACACTATGTACTGGTGCCCAAAACAGAAGCATTCACATGCAAAACTCACAAACTTAGTATTTAGTCACTTAGCCCATAATACCAACTTACCCATCAGAATTTGTAATATATTTAAAAATAAAGAATTAAACGAAGTCTGCCGCGAAATGCCTAGCCATCTAGGCGGTCTAGTGTACACTCTGTAAAATCATTATTTAACTACATGATAAACCAAACAACAACCAAAATTCTGAAAATCAATACCTATGTACATAAACTTTCATAGAGAATAAACTTTGAATTTGAATTGAGAAACCTGATACACAGTTGGTTGGATAATGACAGGGCTACCCGTCTCAGGCGGTGGATAATGACAGGGATACCCCTTCCAGGGTGTTGGCGATAACGCACCCGGTATAAAAATACCCGTCCAGGGTGTGGATTAAGAACAGGATACCGTATCCAGAGGTGGTGGATAATGAACAAGGAATCGCCTCCTGTGTGGTGGATAATGACAGGGATAACCCGTCCAAGGTGGTGGCGATAATGACAGGGATACCCGTCCTGGTGGTGGATAGATGACAGGGATACCCGTCCAGAGGTGGTGGCCAAATGAACAGGGATACCCGTCACCGGGTGGGTGGATCATGACGAGGGATACCCGTCAAGTGTGGTGGATAATGACTAGGCAGATACCCTCCAGTGGTGGTGGATAATGACAGGGATACCCCTCCGGGTGGTGCATAATGACAGGGATACCCGTTCCATGTGGACAATTAACAGGGATACCCGTCCAGTTGGTGGTAATGACAGGGATACCCCGTCCAGGTGGTGCGGATAATAAATGACTACCCGTCCAGTGTTTTACACCCCTGAGAGAGTTCCGGAGGTCAACGACCCCCCGCGGCCCGGTCAGAGACCAGCTCCTGGTGGATCTAGCCTGATCAACCAGGCTGGTTTGCTAGCACAGCTGCCGCAAACCAACAATACGAGCCACAAGCCCGGCTGATCCGAGAACTGCCTTATAGGTGCTTGTCCCCGTCCAGACCTTGAAGCACTGCCAGCGGGTCTGTTGGCTACATCCCCCTTAATTCAGTCTAGTACTGGGGAGGAGTTGAACGTCTCCCGCGGCACCCCCCTGACACTTATTGTATGGTCACCTACTAACGTGCTAGTGCGACACCACCTGCTTTTCATTGGGGGAATGGTGCCATCGTCTGCCAAGTCTTTGCTTTCGAAATGAGTGATTTTCGTGTAGCAAGTTCGTAACTAGTCCCTCAATGATTTTCACTCCAGGTGTATAATTAATCATGTCATCCATTCCCTCACGCGTTCCCACAGGGAATACTGGTTTAGGAACCTCAAGCGCAGCTCCCCAAAAATTGAGGTGTTTTATCTCCGTTATGGAAAATTTCCTAGTGAACTTCAACGTAGGTTACCGTAGTCACCACCGTGGTACACATGTGAGAAAACTTAACCACCCCTGGTCGCAGGCAGAGTATTCTTCGGACCACACAATATTATTCCATATCTATCCGAGACCCGTATCAGATTGGATAGCACCCACAAGTACGGTGCGCACTATTAATTGTTGGACTGTATATATTTATATTAGGTTTAGCTGAAAGAGGGGGGGGGGTAAGCTAACAAGGATAACAATCCATCAAGGAAAACCATTTATACATAATCCCACACCACTTACCCAGCTTTCTCCTCGTGGTCGACTGAGTAGCTCGATCACTCATAACCTAATCGAATTATAACACACCACAACTGCCAGCCCTAAGGTTGCTATAACTAGGACAGGTTACTTAACTGTGGGTGATTGATACTCCTTATTTCTTCCATTCACTCAAACCTCAAATTTTCGGTCGATGTCCTGCTACACCGACACGAGTCTCATTCCGAACAGGACGAGGTATCCTCCGGATCGTAACCGGTTAGAAGAGTCGTGATTTCTATTAAATCTCCCATAATCCCTACGAGAGCTCACACACGGTTCACTCGGATCATGGCGCTCTATTTTCACATCCCGCATTTCTCCTTAACTCCTGTTATACTATCCACTGATTACATTACTAGCCACAAGCGATTTAACGTCTCATAACTAATATACAAACTAGAGGTCACTCCATATAACGATCAGAACCCGATGATGATGATTAAACCAAGGGTAATTTCACTTTCCCCAGGACCAGTCCATGGTGACGCTCAGTCACCATCGCGATCCTACCTCTTATCCACAACTAATTAATACCACCCTATTTACCGATGGTTCCCGTAAATCACGTTCCCGTCACACTCCACCAGGAACAGTTACGACACTTCTTATATATGCAATGAGGCCTAATATTAATCTTTAGGCCGCCGTGAAGTCAAATTCGTGACGTTCCATAGTTTTCCCCGCTTCCTCCACAACCATTCAAAAACCATCCGACCCTCTGCCTCCCCCCGCCACATCCGAGCGCATGCGCCAAGGGAACGCTGGTTCTACTCCATTTTCAATACATTGGACTACCTATCGACACATTAAAAAACCTATTAGGCCTATATTTCGGAAATTAAACAATTTTTCCACATCGCGTATATGCGCAGCCGGTACAGTATCTCTGTACATGATTCCTAGGTCGGTACAATTTCATCTGCCTTGAAGGTGCTGTTAGTGTGCACAATATTCCAGCCTAGATAGAACCAGTGACCTGAAGAGTGTCAAGAGTGTGTGGCGGATAATGACAGGGGATATCCGTAACAGGTGGTGGATAATTACAGGATACCCCTCCAGTGTGTGGATAATGACAGGTAAACCCGTCCAGGGTGGGGGCGATATAGACAGGATACACCGTCCAGTGTGGTGGATAAGGAGAGGATACCCGTCCAGGTTGAGGATAAATGACAGATACCGTACCATGATGTTCGGAGGATAATGACACGGATACCCGTCCAGGGTGGAGGATAAGACAGGATACCCTTCCAGAGTGGAGGATAATGACAGGTATACCTCATGTGGAGGATAATGAAGATAACACCGTCCAGGGTGAGGATAATGACAGGATAACCCCGTCCAGGGTGGAGGCATAATGACAGGATTAACGCCCGTCCAGTGTGGAGGATATGACAGGATACCCGTCCAGTGTGGAGATAAAGCACCAGGGTATAAAACACCCCTTTCCCCCCAGTTGGTGGATAAGGACAGGATACCCGACTCCAGTGTGTAGATAATGACAGTGCTACCCCGTCCATTTGAGGTGACAAATAGTCATGACAGGGATAACCCGTACCAGTGTGGAGGATACGACACAAGGGGATACCCGACCCCAGTGTGGAGGAATAAAGACAGGGACTACACCGCTCCACAGTGTGGAGATAATGACAGGATACCACTAAGTCCCCGGGCAACGAAAGCGGATCAACAAAGCCCGTCCCGGAGGACAGAAAACGACAGGTAAACTCGTCCAGGAACTGAACATGAGAGGGAACCATCAGCATCCAGGGCATAGAAATATGACAAGGGACACCGCATCCAGAAAGTTGGAAAATGACAGGGCAAACCGTCCAGAACGATGGAATATAACAAAGAAACAAGTCCAGGACGATGGAATATAAAAAGAAACAAGTCCAAGGACGATGGGAATATAACAAAGAAAGAAACAGTCCGACGAATGGAAATACAAACAAAGAAACAAGTCCATGACGATGGAATATAACAACAGAAACAAGTCCAGAACGATGAAATAACAAAGAAACAAGCAAGTCCCAGAACGATGGAATATAACAAAGAAACAAGCCAGGACGCTACAGAATATCACAAAGAAACAGTCCAGACGATGGAAATATCACAAGAAAAACAAGTCCCGGACGATGGAAATCACAAAGAAACAAGTCCAGAACGAATAAGGAATACAATAACAACAAAGCCAAACCAAGTCCAGAACGATGGAATAATAACAAAGAAACAATTCCAGGACGATGGAATACAACAAAGAAAACAAGTCCAGAACGATGGAATATACCAAAGAAACAAGTACCAGGACGATGAGAATATACCAAGTAACAAGTCCAAGACGATGGAATCTAACAAAGAAACCGTCCAGGACGATGGAATCTATAACAAAGAAACAATTCCCTGAGAGACATGGAATGTAACAAAGAAACCAGTCCAGAACGATGGAATATAATCAAAGAAAAAGTCCAGGACTATGGAATATAACAAAGAAACAAGTCCATGCGATGAATATAACAAAGAAACAATCCAGGACGATGGAATATAACAAAGAAACACGTCCAGGAACGATGGAATTATGATAGTGAAAACCCGTCTACAATGAGGAATATGACAGGGAAACCACGTCAACAATGCAACGGAATATGAACAGGGACAAACCCGTCTACAATGATGAATAATGAGAAAGGGAAACTTCGATCGACAATGAGGAATATACAAAGGAAACCCGTCTACTAAGATGGATGATGACCAAGGGAGGACCCTCTAAAATGATGGAATAATGACAGGACAACTCGTCTACAATGATGAATATGACAGGGAAAACACCCGACTACAATGATTATGGGTATATGAGAGTGAAA
Organism: Cherax quadricarinatus; assembly: GCF_026875155.1. Taxonomy (NCBI): domain Eukaryota; kingdom Metazoa; phylum Arthropoda; class Malacostraca; order Decapoda; family Parastacidae; genus Cherax; species Cherax quadricarinatus. Next base: position 35,558,163 of record NC_069451.1, on the reverse strand, counting down.
CCTGTCTACAACAATGATGGAACTATGACAGGGAAATCTCGTCTACAATCGATGAAATATGACAGAGGGGACACAAACCCGTCATAAATGAATGGAGATATGACAGAGAAATCCGTCTACAATGATGGAAAGACAGCGAAAAACCCGTCCCTGACCACAGATGGCATTATCTGACAAGGGAAACCTGTCTACAATAATGAAATATGAGACAGGGAAACCCGGTTCTACAATGATAAATACATACAGGGAAACCGTCTTCAATGATGGAATAGGACACAGGGAAACAACCTCTGTCATGATGAAAATATGACAGGGAAACCCTCTACAAAATGATGGATATGACAGGAAAACCCATCTACAATGATGGAATATGACAGGGAAACACCCGTCTACAAATGATGGAATTATGAAAGGTGAAACCCGTCCTACAATGATTGGAATCAAGTAGAGTTAAAAACCCGTCTACAATGAATAGAAAAATGACAGGGCAAACCCGTCTTTAACCAAATGATGAATAATGACAGGAAACCCGTCTACAATGATGGAATATCACGCCAGGGAAACCCGTCTTACACTGCTGGGGAATACAAGAAGAAGGAAAACCCGTCTACAAGGATGGAATATGACAGGGAACACCCGTCTACAATGATGGACTATGAGCCAGGGAAACCCTCTACCAATGATGAAAATGACAGGGAAACACCGTCTACAATTGATGAAAATGACAGGAAACCCGTCACAATGATGGAATATGACAGGGAAACCCGTCCGACAATGATGGAATATGACCGGGAAACCCGTCTACAATGATGGAATATGACAGGGAAACCCTTCCTACAATGAGAAAATGACAGGCGAAATCCGACCCAGAACGATGGAAAAAAGACAGAAAACATTTCCTAGGCCCGATTGAACATGAGAAAAAAACTAGTCGTGAGAGATGGAATAATGCAAGTGACCTGTCCAGGGCCAACTGAGTACACAGGAAAAACCGTCGCAGGCAACTGAGTACGATAGAAAAACCCGTCCGGGCAACTGAGTACGCCAGGAAAACCCGTCCATGGCAACTGAGTACGATAGAAAAAAACCGCGTCCAGGGCACACTGAGTACAACAGGAAAACCCTCCCAGGGCACCTGAGTCACGATAGAAAAACCCTGTCCCAGGGCAAACTTAGTACGACAGAAAAACCTCCAGGGCACGGTACGACGAGGAAAACCCGTCCAGGGCAACTGAGTCTACACCGGAACCCACCGTCCATGGCAACTGAGTACGACGCAGACAAAACCCGACAGCCAGGGCCAACCTTAAGTCACACACAGGAAAACCCGTCCCCAGGGCAACTGAGTACGTACAGAAAACCCGTCCAGGGCAACTGACGTACGATCAAGAGTACAAACCGTCCCACGGGCCACAGAGTACGACAGGAAACACCAACAACCCAGGGCAATGCAAAATTACGAATGTAAAAGGACTTTGAACCCCGTCCAAATGATTGAAAATTAGAAGAGAAACTGTTCAACGAGAAGGCGATGGAAAATGACAGAGATATCAAATCAATGGAATACAAGAGAAAAAGAGAAAAAGGACAACCCGTCGAGCAACGACAGCAAATGAACAGATAATCATATGTCCCAGTTCGATGGAAAAGAGAGGGGAAAAAGTTTCAAGTGATAGAAAAAATGAGGGAAGTTCTGTCCAGGTGAATGGAATATGACCGGGTAAAATTCCATCAGCAGAAAAGAAGGACGATGAACCATGAACTGAAGACACAGTTTCAGATTTCAAGAATATGCACAGTGAAACAATTCAAGGCGATGTAAAGTGACAAATGAAAATATTTCAAGGACTGATGAATACACGATCAAGATAAGATTTCGCGTTCGGATTTTTAAACCCCGAGGTTAGAACACACCCCAGGATAACCCAAAGAAAGTCAGTGCGTCATCGCGCACCTGTCTAACTTCATTCCCATTGGGGGTCCCTTAATCTTGTCCCCCCACTGATGCGACCCACACCATCCCGACTACCACCAACAGGCACCTATTTGCTGCTAGGTGAACAGTACAAACAGGATAAGGCAACGACTTCGAAATGTTTCCCACCCGAAGGGAATAGAAACCGGCGGGCCCTTGCCCCGTGTGTGAAGCGAGACTTATAGCCACAGGCCACCGGGGGGTCCACCGAACAGATAAACCCGTCCTAGAATGACAGAATATTACAAAAATCCTGTCCAGGAAGATTGAAATTAACAGGGAAAACACCAAGACGAATGGAAAATATCGAGAGAAAACTGTCCAAGACGATGAAAAATAACAGGGACAACTGTCCCAAGACGATGGAAAATAACAGGGAAAACTGTCCAAGACGATGGAAAATAACAGGAAAACTGCCAAGACGATGGAAAATAACAGGGGAAATTGTTTCAGGAGATGGAATACGACAGAGAAATCAGTCAAGAACAATGGAAAAAATGACAGGGAGAACATATTCGAAAATTAAAAAAAATCCTCTTCTGAAATAATACAGGGTAACAAATACAGGGACGATGGAATATGACAGAGGAAAACCGTCAAAGGAGAATAGAATATGACAGGGAAACACGCACACAACAAAGGAATAAGACAGAAAACCCACCCAGCATGCACGAATATTGATGGAAACCTATCCTGTGAGAATGAACATGACAAGAAACTAGTACCAAGATATGGAACATAATAAGGGATACCCAGAGCGATGTGAATATGAATGGTAAAACATGTTAAAACCGATGGAAATAAACCAGGGAAACAAGTTCAAAGTCACGAAAAATAGACAGGGAAACCCGTCCATGGTGATGGAATATGCAGGTAAACTGATCTGAATCGATAGAATATAGAGGAAAACCGTCCAGAACTATGGAATATAAAAGCAAAACCTATCCAGAACAATGGAATATGACACGGAAATGCATCCAGATACGAAGGACTATGAGAAGGAATCCTGTCCAGAACGAAGGATTACGAGAGGGAAACCCATCCACAGCGATGGATAATGAGAAGGAAACAGTCAAGAATGATAGAAAAATGAAATGAGAAACAGACAGGAATATGGAATAATGTAACCAAAAAGGCACAATTCTGTGACTGGAACAATACACAAATAACCCGCACACAGAAAGTACCCAAGTCGGGACCCAAACGTCCGGTCGTCCAGCTTCCTCTCTTCTAGTGTGCGGCTTATTTTGTGTAATGTGTATATGAAAAAGGAAACCCTACCAGGGCGATGGAATAGAAAGAGAACCCATGAAGAAGGATTGGAATATGAGAAGGAATCCCTAGGAGACGATGGAAAATGAAAGGAAAACCAATCCAGTAACTTGGGAATAAGAGAATCCCTTCAGAACTATATAATCTGAGAGGAAAAACGAGACCATAACGATGGAATACCGAGAGAATACATATCGAAAGACGAATATGACAGAGAAAACTGTCCCAGAACGATGAATATTACAGAGAAACCATGACCTCAAAACGATGGACATGAACAGGGAACGCGTCCAGAAGACGGAATATAACAGGGAAATATATCCATAACGCTGAATATGAGAAGGATCATGTCCACAAATGAAGGATAATGAAAGGATACCTTTTTACCTGGAGTTTACCTGGAGAGAGATCCGAGGGTCAACGCCCCCGCGGCCCGGTCGGTGACAGGCCTCCTGGTGATCAGAGCCTGATCAACCAGGGCTGCTAACTGTTGGCTGCACGCAAACCAACGTACGAGCCATCACAATGATGGGAAAATAATGGGAAACTTATTAAATGAATATAGAAAAAGGATCAGGAAACCTTACCAGGGCGATGGCATAATGAAAGGTAAACCTGTCCAAGAATGACGGAAAAAGACAGGGAAACCTGACCAGAGCGATGGAATATGGACAGGAAAACTTGCCCTCAACGATGAAATATGACTAAGAAACCTGACAGAACGATAGAGATGAAGGGAAAACACTCAACAACCCCGCTCACATTCAACTACCATCACTACACTCTACCATCACTACACTCTACCATCAACCAACACTCTACCATCAATACAACTCTTTCCAGCACTACACCCTACCATCACTAACTCTTCCATCACTACACTCTAACCATCACTACACTCTACCATCACGACACTTAACCATCACTACACTCTACCATCACTACACTCTTCCATCACTACACCTACCATCACAACACTCTAACCATCACTACACTCTACCATCACTACACTCTAACCATCACTACATTCTACGCATCACTACACTCTTCCATCACTACACTCTACCATCGCTACTACACTCTAAACATCACTACACTCTACCTTCCACACTCTACCATCACTACACTCTACCATCACTACAATTACCATCACTACACAACTCTACCATCACTACACTCTATAACCCATCACTACACTCTACCATCACTACACTCTACCATCCACAAACACTCTACCATCACTACACACTACCATCACTACACTCTACCATCAACTACACTCTACCATCATCTACACTCTCCCATCACTACTCTTACCATCACTACACTCTAACCATCACGTACACTCAACCATCACTACACTCACCATCACTACACTCTACCACACTAACAAACTCAACCATCACTACACTTACCATCACTACTCTCCACAATCACTAACCTCTACCATCACTAACACTCTATCCATCACTACACTCACCATCACTACACTCTAACCATCACTACACTCTACTATCACTACACTCTACCATCACTACACTCTACCATCACTACACTCTACCATCACTACACTCTACCACATTCTACACCTAACCATCACTACACTCTATAAAAACCATCACAACACTCTACCATACTACACTCTACCATCACTACACTCTACCATTCTCTAACTCTACCATCACTACACCTTCCCTTCACTACACTCTACCATCACTACACTTACCATCACTACTCTCTAACATCACTACAGCTTCTACCATCACTACAACTCTACCATCACTACACTCTAACCCATCACTACACTCTACAATCACGACACTCTACCATCACTACACTCTACCATCATCTAACACTCTTACCATCACTACACTCTAACAATCACTACACAACTACATCACTTCAGGTAGTAAGAAAAAGAAATTCTTTTTTCCGTCAGATTTTTTTCACAGTTGTGCACAAGACGAAGTATTACTCTAATTAACTGTAAGAAATGCCATAGTATATGATTTTATGTAAATATTCGATTCCCACCAGGGTAAAACATTAGGGCATAAATAACAAAAAAGGCACAATACCGTGACTGGAACGATACACAAATAACCTCGCACATAAAAGAGAGAAAGCTTACGACGCGTTTTCGTGTCGTTTCATGCTTCTTTAACACCTGTTGTCAATGTTTACACCATCAGTAAATGGGTTACCTGGGTGTTACCTGGAAGAGTTTTCGGGGGTCAACCGCCCCCGCGGCGGCCCGGTCTGTGACCAGCCTCCTGGTGTCAGCGCCTGATCAACCAGGCTGTTGCTGCTGGCTGCACGCAAACCACGTAACGAGCCACAGTCCCGGCTGATCCGGAACTGACTGTAGGTGGCTAGTCCAGTGCCAGCATAGTTGTGGGTGTTAATCCGGGACACTGCCTAATTTTACTTGAAATACTCAGCATAAACAAGCAGCTTTCTATATAGTAGTATGGACTGATGTCAGCTATGGTCTGTATACCTTGTACATGTATGTGTAGTATATTATAATAAAAAGAGCGCTAGCCACAAGGGCTAACAGCGACATGTATGGTGAGTATATAAAGATATTATTGTTAGTATTAAAATTACGTATATTATACAATTTCCCTCAGTAGTTTGTTGTGTTATCTTAATCAAACTTGGTCAATGTAAGATGGAATAGATACTTCTTCACGTACACCAGAAATGAAAGAATCAGACCATAAATATCGGAGTTCTTCTTCTTTTCTCAGCCATTAGCGTGGGGCCCGCTTAGCGGGAATATTTTTGTATGGTTGTTAGGGGTTATATTCTCATTTTTTTTTTTCGGTCTCATTTGATAGAATGAAAGAATATATTACAGAAATAAGATATGATTTTGATTACTTTTTCATATGAAAAGTACCTTGAAATGCGCTCACAGTACGAAAATGTTCTATTCTTTTAGCGGAAGCTCGGAGTAAACAAATGACGGTCACCCGTCCAATACCTGTCCGCCTACCAGTCCAAATACGGAGTCAATAATGGCTTGACATTATTTATACAATTAATACATAAGCAGCAGTCCTGCATAACAGTATATCTTCTTCTATTTTTTTTTAATAAAAATTCCAAATGAAAAGCAAGAGTAATATAAGAGGGGCCTTGAGAACTGACTTGAAGAACAAAGAAACTGATTATTTTTAGTGCCAGGAATTTCGGCATTGTTAATTCTGGATCCTATTTTGAAATTGGCATCTATTGAAATTTGTGTGAAATCGGCCAAATTGGCCAATTTCCTGAACCCTTTATTGAGTAGTTTGAAATAAGTGAAATGGGAGGTCTCACCTTCAAGGACCATAACAATGTATCAATCGCATCTGCTCTACATAAAAATGACAGGATGGATAATGAAGAACCTTCAAAACTAGGGAGGCCAAGTTCCCATGATGACACTCAACCAGGTCACTTGTTCTATCATAGCTGGAAAATTGCTGCAACTTAACAGACCTTTCAAGGCAGGTAAATTGCTGACCTAGAAAATGTACAGAGCACTTACACGGAGCGCATAATGAGATAAAACACGGTCAATATACTGGGAGCGCTTGAGGTTTCGCTAACCTGTATTCCCTGGAATGCAGGCGGGAGAGATACATGTTTATATACACCTGGAAAATCCAGAGGGACTAGGTACCGAACTTCACACGAAAATCACTCATTACGAAAGAAGAAAAAGACTTGGCAGACGATGCAACATCCCCCCAATGAAAAAAAATGAAAAGGCAGGGGTGTCACTACACGTTAAGAGACCATACAATAAGTGTCTGGCCCGAGACTCTTCCAACTGCCTCCCAGCATAACCATAAGGGATGACCAACAAACCCCTGGCAGTCTCAAGCTGGCACTGGACAAACACCTAAAGTCGGTTCCTGACCAGCCGGGCTGTGGCTCTACGTTGTTTGCGTGCAGCCAGCAGCAAACAGCCTGGTTGATCGGCTCTGCACCCACCATGAGCCTGGTCACAAAACCGAGGCCAGCGGGACCGATGAACCCCCGGAACCTCTCCAGGTAAACCCAGTACATACCTCAAACAACAACTTATAAAAGAACTATTTACTGAAAATTGCCCTTTAGCCAGGATGGTAGTCCTAAATGCAGGTCGGAGGTGTTGTTGAGCACTTGGATACCCAGATAACAATGGCAAGGATGTAAGGTTGGTTTGGGGCACCATGGTACCGAGAGAACAAAGGCAGGACATAAGGTTGTTTTGGGCACTTCGGTACCCAGAGAAAACAATGGCAGACGTAAGGTTGTATGGCAACTTGGTACCCAGAAGAACAAGGCAGGACGTAAGGTTGTTTGGGCACTTGGTACCATACCCAAGAGAAACAATGGCAGAACATAAGGTTGTTTGGGCACTTGGTACCCAAGAACCATGGGCCGACGTAAGGTTGTTTTGGGTACTTGGTACACAAGAGAACAATGGCACGACGTAATGTTATTGTTTGGGTACTTGGTACCAAGAGAACGAATGGCAGGAAGTAAAGGTTGTTTGGGCACTTGGTACCAAGAGAACAATGGCAGGACTAAGGTTGTTTGGGGTACTTGGTACCGAAGAGAACAATGGCAGTACGTAAGGTTGTTTGGGCACTTGGTTACCAAGAGAACAAATGGCAGGACGTAAGTTGTTTGGGCACTTGGTACCAAGAGAACAATGGCAGGACATAAAGGTTGTTTGGGTTACACATGGTACCAAAGAACCATGGCAGGACGTAAGGTTGTTTGGGTACTTGGTACCAAGAGAACAATGGCCAGGACGTAAGTTGTTTGGGCACTTGTACCCAAAGAACAATGGCATGACGTAAGGTTGTTTGGGCACTGCTTGGGCCAAGACAACATTTTGGCAGGACGTAAGGTTTGTTTGGGCACTTGTACCAAGACAACGAATGGCAGGACGTAAGGTTGTTTTGGGCACTTGTACCCAGAGAACAATTGGCAGACGTAAGTTGTTTTGGGACACTTGGTACCACAAAGAACAATGGCAAGGATTGTAAAGTTTGTTTGGTCCACTTGGTACCCAGAGAACAATGGCAGGAACGTAAGGTGTTTGGGCACTTGGTACCAGAGAACAATGGCAGACATAAGGTTTGTTTTGGGTGACTTGTTACCAAGACCAACAATGACAGACGTAAGGTTGTTTGGGTACTTGGTACCAATAGAACAATGGCACACGTAAGGTTGTTTGGTACTTGGTACTACTAAGACAGCAATGGCAGGACGTAAAGGTTGTTTGTGTACTGTGGTACCAAGCAACAATGGCAGGACGTAAGGTATGTTTGGGCACTTTGAACCAAGACAACAATGCAGGACGTAAGGTTGTTTGGTGCACTTGGTACCCAGAGAACAATGGCACGAACGTAAGGTTGTTTATTTATTTATTTATTTATTTAGTAATTTGAGCCAAACATACAGAGGTACAAAAATACCAGGTATGATCAGCATGCCCAGAGCCACTTATATTCATAGCAATACTGGCTGGCTTAAAATTAACTTAAGATTAACTAACATTATGAAATCAGTGAATAAGAAGACATATTGTAAACAAGATTACTATAAATCTCAAATGAGTATTAGCAAAGACAGGTCATATGGTTGCTTGCATTGTGTACATTCAGTAGAATTAGTATTCAGTTAGGTAGTGTAATTAAAAAAATAACAAAGTAGATTGGTTTTAGGTTTAACAATTATGTGATATAATTGTGGAATGAACATATAGGATATACAATCATAAGTTCAGTTTATTCAGTATTTATTTGGTTTTGAGTGAGTAAGTGATCTGTGAGGATAGACTTGAATTAAAACAGGTAGTGTTTCTTCTTTATATTTTTAAAGGTAATGAATTCCATATTTTAGGGCCTTTTATGGTGCATAGAGTTGTTTGCATAGCGGTGAGATGGAAACGAGAATCATCAAAGAGTGAGTCTGTGCCTGTGATATGGTCAAGTGTTCTGTTGAGGTTGGGCAAGGAGATGTTTGAGGGGAGGGTTAATATCAGAGTTAAGTGTTCTATGAATGTAACCAGGTGTAGTAATAATATGGATGTTTTTGGTATGGTGAGTAGGTTGAGTGTTTTTGAATATTTTTTTTGGTGGGAGAAGTGTGTTGCCTGTAGTAGAAATTTGTTATCATTTCTAACTATCTAACTGCAAAGCCTTTTGTTGGGTAATTAGTGGTCTGAGATGGTTAATTGTTGTTGAGGCACCCAGCACAAATTCATAGGTGAGATAGGGAAATAAGAGAGAGTGAACAAGGGCCCAGGAGGGGGCTGACTGTGGAACATAGTACCGTATCATCGTCGATAGTAATGCCTACGGAGGTCCTTGGAAATGTGTTAGCCGGTTGGCAGAAATTTGTTGTATATGTTTAAATTGAAATTTGAGTCTATTTATCACGGTGGATTCCTAAGAATTTCCTCTGTTAGCTTTGTGATTAGGTGACTGTTTATCGTTATGTTAAGAGGTACATAATGAAGCTCGTTACAAACTGAATGAAGTAGGTTTTGTCAAATGTTTATTGTAAGTTTTGTTAGTCCTGATCCAGGTAGGATATTTTCATCTGTAATTCGGTGTTTACAGTATTGGCTAGCGTGACTGGGTTCGGTGAGTAGAAGACGTAATGAAGTGTCAGTCCTGCAAAAAGTGTGGGTTTGAGTTAATTGCGAAGCATTTTGGGTATGTCATTTATGTATAGGAGAAAGAGAAGAGGGGCCAAGGACACTTCCCTGGGGACAACCAACTGCTATTTGGTTGTGCGAAGAACTTGCCCCAATTGCGTACACATACAGCTTCTCTGTTGCTGAGGTAATGACTTGAGGTAGTTGAGGGAGCTTGCCCTCTAATACCATAGTGTGACAAGTTTAGGTGGGAGCAAGACATGGTCAAACTGTATCAAAAAGCTTGTACGTAGTCAATGAAGATCCCCAGTGGACTTCTATTTCTCTCTATTGCAGTGTATATATGTTCGTAGCATTGTATAATACATCAATAGTACTTTTTATTAGGCCCTGAATCCAAATTGCAGGATTGAGAATGTTTTGGGAGATGACGTAGGAGTAGATTCGTGTATGAATTAAATTTTTCGAAGATTTTTTGAGAGAGGGTGTAAATTGGAATATTGGCCTTTAGGTTATTCAACTCTGTTTGTCTCCTCCTTTATGGATCGGGGTGGAACCCATGCTGTTTGAAAACACTGTAGGATGTGAGGATTCATGTTTTGTTAAAGAGTGTTTGCAATGATTGGTGATAGGTACTTTGTGACACTTATTTGTATATAAAGGGTGTGTAAGGTAATTTAAATCTCCCTCTTGTTTTTTAGTGCGTTGATAATAAGGGAGACTTCGTATGGGTTAGTCCGGAGCTAGGAACAGTGTGTTCTGGTAAGTTTTTGCAGTGAGGTAGTCATTTGGTGGGTAACTGAAGCTTGGGATTTTTATTGGCAGAGGTTTTGTCCTATAGTGGGAGAAAAGAAATCATTGAGTCTGTTTGCGTGTTTCGGTTTGGTGGAGTTGGTTCATTGATTTTGCTAATTTTATTTCGCTATTTCTGATATCTGTTTTTGTTTCCCAGAATTCTGATAGGTCTCCAGGTCTTTTTTATATCACCTTCGTAAGTTGGATAATCTGTTCTCATAATACCAGTTTTTGCCCTACTTATCAGGCTGGTTTAGGATTGACGAGTAACGTTTTGGTTTGGTCTCTGTTATGTGACCCATTCCTGTAATGTTTTTTCATATCGATGTTTTGTATTTATGGATTTAGAATGCTGGGTGTTAGCCAGGGACTGTCAGTCTCTTAGCTGTCACTGTTAGAGTATTTTTTTAGGGCAGTGCTTTTATAAAGGTATTGGGTCTTTTTAGAAAATTATTAAAACATTCGTCAATATCTGTATAGATTTCTAGCTCAGTGTGCCAGTCAATGTTTTTTACTGCTGTTGGAATTTATTAATGGCCTGCCTCCATTGTGAGTCTGAAGGTGACTTTTAGTAGTGTCTTGGGGTAATTTTACCAAGAGTTTGTTATGAGGAAAGTAGGGTAGTGGTCTTGTATTATCTGTAATTTATGCCTGATTTTTAAAAGGGAATGGTGTGGTCCAGATGTGGTCAAGTAGGAACACTAGTCTCCTAACTCTTGTAGGTTTTTGTTACAGTTGGAGCAACAGGCAGTTACTCGATTGTGTTTGTGAATTAGTAACGTGTGGGTCCGGTCTTGCAGGAGATTTTATATTGAAGTCACCTTAATTTATATTCGAGAGTATTAAAAGTGATCTTGTTCATGCGTTCATCAGTTTTATCATACGTCCTATGTTTTTACTAAATTGGCTAATGTTTGATTAGAAACTGCAGACTCATTCATCACCTTCACCACTACCATTTAGAAAACTCATTATCTCCCCTGATACACACCAACGTCAACTAACTACCACCAATACCACCGCGTGGTGGTACACACTTACACTCACTTCAACCCATTTGACCATAAACAGCAATCATTAATCTCAATCTTAAAATAATGATTTCCTATGATACTCCAATACTGCGAACACTATGTACTGGTGCCCAAAACAGAAGCATTCACATGCAAAACTCACAAACTTAGTATTTAGTCACTTAGCCCATAATACCAACTTACCCATCAGAATTTGTAATATATTTAAAAATAAAGAATTAAACGAAGTCTGCCGCGAAATGCCTAGCCATCTAGGCGGTCTAGTGTACACTCTGTAAAATCATTATTTAACTACATGATAAACCAAACAACAACCAAAATTCTGAAAATCAATACCTATGTACATAAACTTTCATAGAGAATAAACTTTGAATTTGAATTGAGAAACCTGATACACAGTTGGTTGGATAATGACAGGGCTACCCGTCTCAGGCGGTGGATAATGACAGGGATACCCCTTCCAGGGTGTTGGCGATAACGCACCCGGTATAAAAATACCCGTCCAGGGTGTGGATTAAGAACAGGATACCGTATCCAGAGGTGGTGGATAATGAACAAGGAATCGCCTCCTGTGTGGTGGATAATGACAGGGATAACCCGTCCAAGGTGGTGGCGATAATGACAGGGATACCCGTCCTGGTGGTGGATAGATGACAGGGATACCCGTCCAGAGGTGGTGGCCAAATGAACAGGGATACCCGTCACCGGGTGGGTGGATCATGACGAGGGATACCCGTCAAGTGTGGTGGATAATGACTAGGCAGATACCCTCCAGTGGTGGTGGATAATGACAGGGATACCCCTCCGGGTGGTGCATAATGACAGGGATACCCGTTCCATGTGGACAATTAACAGGGATACCCGTCCAGTTGGTGGTAATGACAGGGATACCCCGTCCAGGTGGTGCGGATAATAAATGACTACCCGTCCAGTGTTTTACACCCCTGAGAGAGTTCCGGAGGTCAACGACCCCCCGCGGCCCGGTCAGAGACCAGCTCCTGGTGGATCTAGCCTGATCAACCAGGCTGGTTTGCTAGCACAGCTGCCGCAAACCAACAATACGAGCCACAAGCCCGGCTGATCCGAGAACTGCCTTATAGGTGCTTGTCCCCGTCCAGACCTTGAAGCACTGCCAGCGGGTCTGTTGGCTACATCCCCCTTAATTCAGTCTAGTACTGGGGAGGAGTTGAACGTCTCCCGCGGCACCCCCCTGACACTTATTGTATGGTCACCTACTAACGTGCTAGTGCGACACCACCTGCTTTTCATTGGGGGAATGGTGCCATCGTCTGCCAAGTCTTTGCTTTCGAAATGAGTGATTTTCGTGTAGCAAGTTCGTAACTAGTCCCTCAATGATTTTCACTCCAGGTGTATAATTAATCATGTCATCCATTCCCTCACGCGTTCCCACAGGGAATACTGGTTTAGGAACCTCAAGCGCAGCTCCCCAAAAATTGAGGTGTTTTATCTCCGTTATGGAAAATTTCCTAGTGAACTTCAACGTAGGTTACCGTAGTCACCACCGTGGTACACATGTGAGAAAACTTAACCACCCCTGGTCGCAGGCAGAGTATTCTTCGGACCACACAATATTATTCCATATCTATCCGAGACCCGTATCAGATTGGATAGCACCCACAAGTACGGTGCGCACTATTAATTGTTGGACTGTATATATTTATATTAGGTTTAGCTGAAAGAGGGGGGGGGGTAAGCTAACAAGGATAACAATCCATCAAGGAAAACCATTTATACATAATCCCACACCACTTACCCAGCTTTCTCCTCGTGGTCGACTGAGTAGCTCGATCACTCATAACCTAATCGAATTATAACACACCACAACTGCCAGCCCTAAGGTTGCTATAACTAGGACAGGTTACTTAACTGTGGGTGATTGATACTCCTTATTTCTTCCATTCACTCAAACCTCAAATTTTCGGTCGATGTCCTGCTACACCGACACGAGTCTCATTCCGAACAGGACGAGGTATCCTCCGGATCGTAACCGGTTAGAAGAGTCGTGATTTCTATTAAATCTCCCATAATCCCTACGAGAGCTCACACACGGTTCACTCGGATCATGGCGCTCTATTTTCACATCCCGCATTTCTCCTTAACTCCTGTTATACTATCCACTGATTACATTACTAGCCACAAGCGATTTAACGTCTCATAACTAATATACAAACTAGAGGTCACTCCATATAACGATCAGAACCCGATGATGATGATTAAACCAAGGGTAATTTCACTTTCCCCAGGACCAGTCCATGGTGACGCTCAGTCACCATCGCGATCCTACCTCTTATCCACAACTAATTAATACCACCCTATTTACCGATGGTTCCCGTAAATCACGTTCCCGTCACACTCCACCAGGAACAGTTACGACACTTCTTATATATGCAATGAGGCCTAATATTAATCTTTAGGCCGCCGTGAAGTCAAATTCGTGACGTTCCATAGTTTTCCCCGCTTCCTCCACAACCATTCAAAAACCATCCGACCCTCTGCCTCCCCCCGCCACATCCGAGCGCATGCGCCAAGGGAACGCTGGTTCTACTCCATTTTCAATACATTGGACTACCTATCGACACATTAAAAAACCTATTAGGCCTATATTTCGGAAATTAAACAATTTTTCCACATCGCGTATATGCGCAGCCGGTACAGTATCTCTGTACATGATTCCTAGGTCGGTACAATTTCATCTGCCTTGAAGGTGCTGTTAGTGTGCACAATATTCCAGCCTAGATAGAACCAGTGACCTGAAGAGTGTCAAGAGTGTGTGGCGGATAATGACAGGGGATATCCGTAACAGGTGGTGGATAATTACAGGATACCCCTCCAGTGTGTGGATAATGACAGGTAAACCCGTCCAGGGTGGGGGCGATATAGACAGGATACACCGTCCAGTGTGGTGGATAAGGAGAGGATACCCGTCCAGGTTGAGGATAAATGACAGATACCGTACCATGATGTTCGGAGGATAATGACACGGATACCCGTCCAGGGTGGAGGATAAGACAGGATACCCTTCCAGAGTGGAGGATAATGACAGGTATACCTCATGTGGAGGATAATGAAGATAACACCGTCCAGGGTGAGGATAATGACAGGATAACCCCGTCCAGGGTGGAGGCATAATGACAGGATTAACGCCCGTCCAGTGTGGAGGATATGACAGGATACCCGTCCAGTGTGGAGATAAAGCACCAGGGTATAAAACACCCCTTTCCCCCCAGTTGGTGGATAAGGACAGGATACCCGACTCCAGTGTGTAGATAATGACAGTGCTACCCCGTCCATTTGAGGTGACAAATAGTCATGACAGGGATAACCCGTACCAGTGTGGAGGATACGACACAAGGGGATACCCGACCCCAGTGTGGAGGAATAAAGACAGGGACTACACCGCTCCACAGTGTGGAGATAATGACAGGATACCACTAAGTCCCCGGGCAACGAAAGCGGATCAACAAAGCCCGTCCCGGAGGACAGAAAACGACAGGTAAACTCGTCCAGGAACTGAACATGAGAGGGAACCATCAGCATCCAGGGCATAGAAATATGACAAGGGACACCGCATCCAGAAAGTTGGAAAATGACAGGGCAAACCGTCCAGAACGATGGAATATAACAAAGAAACAAGTCCAGGACGATGGAATATAAAAAGAAACAAGTCCAAGGACGATGGGAATATAACAAAGAAAGAAACAGTCCGACGAATGGAAATACAAACAAAGAAACAAGTCCATGACGATGGAATATAACAACAGAAACAAGTCCAGAACGATGAAATAACAAAGAAACAAGCAAGTCCCAGAACGATGGAATATAACAAAGAAACAAGCCAGGACGCTACAGAATATCACAAAGAAACAGTCCAGACGATGGAAATATCACAAGAAAAACAAGTCCCGGACGATGGAAATCACAAAGAAACAAGTCCAGAACGAATAAGGAATACAATAACAACAAAGCCAAACCAAGTCCAGAACGATGGAATAATAACAAAGAAACAATTCCAGGACGATGGAATACAACAAAGAAAACAAGTCCAGAACGATGGAATATACCAAAGAAACAAGTACCAGGACGATGAGAATATACCAAGTAACAAGTCCAAGACGATGGAATCTAACAAAGAAACCGTCCAGGACGATGGAATCTATAACAAAGAAACAATTCCCTGAGAGACATGGAATGTAACAAAGAAACCAGTCCAGAACGATGGAATATAATCAAAGAAAAAGTCCAGGACTATGGAATATAACAAAGAAACAAGTCCATGCGATGAATATAACAAAGAAACAATCCAGGACGATGGAATATAACAAAGAAACACGTCCAGGAACGATGGAATTATGATAGTGAAAACCCGTCTACAATGAGGAATATGACAGGGAAACCACGTCAACAATGCAACGGAATATGAACAGGGACAAACCCGTCTACAATGATGAATAATGAGAAAGGGAAACTTCGATCGACAATGAGGAATATACAAAGGAAACCCGTCTACTAAGATGGATGATGACCAAGGGAGGACCCTCTAAAATGATGGAATAATGACAGGACAACTCGTCTACAATGATGAATATGACAGGGAAAACACCCGACTACAATGATTATGGGTATATGAGAGTGAAACCTGTCTACAACAATGATGGAACTATGACAGGGAAATCTCGTCTACAATCGATGAAATATGACAGAGGGGACACAAACCCGTCATAAATGAATGGAGATATGACAGAGAAATCCGTCTACAATGATGGAAAGACAGCGAAAAACCCGTCCCTGACCACAGATGGCATTATCTGACAAGGGAAACCTGTCTACAATAATGAAATATGAGACAGGGAAACCCGGTTCTACAATGATAAATACATACAGGGAAACCGTCTTCAATGATGGAATAGGACACAGGGAAACAACCTCTGTCATGATGAAAATATGACAGGGAAACCCTCTACAAAATGATGGATATGACAGGAAAACCCATCTACAATGATGGAATATGACAGGGAAACACCCGTCTACAAATGATGGAATTATGAAAGGTGAAACCCGTCCTACAATGATTGGAATCAAGTAGAGTTAAAAACCCGTCTACAATGAATAGAAAAATGACAGGGCAAACCCGTCTTTAACCAAATGATGAATAATGACAGGAAACCCGTCTACAATGATGGAATATCACGCCAGGGAAACCCGTCTTACACTGCTGGGGAATACAAGAAGAAGGAAAACCCGTCTACAAGGATGGAATATGACAGGGAACACCCGTCTACAATGATGGACTATGAGCCAGGGAAACCCTCTACCAATGATGAAAATGACAGGGAAACACCGTCTACAATTGATGAAAATGACAGGAAACCCGTCACAATGATGGAATATGACAGGGAAACCCGTCCGACAATGATGGAATATGACCGGGAAACCCGTCTACAATGATGGAATATGACAGGGAAACCCTTCCTACAATGAGAAAATGACAGGCGAAATCCGACCCAGAACGATGGAAAAAAGACAGAAAACATTTCCTAGGCCCGATTGAACATGAGAAAAAAACTAGTCGTGAGAGATGGAATAATGCAAGTGACCTGTCCAGGGCCAACTGAGTACACAGGAAAAACCGTCGCAGGCAACTGAGTACGATAGAAAAACCCGTCCGGGCAACTGAGTACGCCAGGAAAACCCGTCCATGGCAACTGAGTACGATAGAAAAAAACCGCGTCCAGGGCACACTGAGTACAACAGGAAAACCCTCCCAGGGCACCTGAGTCACGATAGAAAAACCCTGTCCCAGGGCAAACTTAGTACGACAGAAAAACCTCCAGGGCACGGTACGACGAGGAAAACCCGTCCAGGGCAACTGAGTCTACACCGGAACCCACCGTCCATGGCAACTGAGTACGACGCAGACAAAACCCGACAGCCAGGGCCAACCTTAAGTCACACACAGGAAAACCCGTCCCCAGGGCAACTGAGTACGTACAGAAAACCCGTCCAGGGCAACTGACGTACGATCAAGAGTACAAACCGTCCCACGGGCCACAGAGTACGACAGGAAACACCAACAACCCAGGGCAATGCAAAATTACGAATGTAAAAGGACTTTGAACCCCGTCCAAATGATTGAAAATTAGAAGAGAAACTGTTCAACGAGAAGGCGATGGAAAATGACAGAGATATCAAATCAATGGAATACAAGAGAAAAAGAGAAAAAGGACAACCCGTCGAGCAACGACAGCAAATGAACAGATAATCATATGTCCCAGTTCGATGGAAAAGAGAGGGGAAAAAGTTTCAAGTGATAGAAAAAATGAGGGAAGTTCTGTCCAGGTGAATGGAATATGACCGGGTAAAATTCCATCAGCAGAAAAGAAGGACGATGAACCATGAACTGAAGACACAGTTTCAGATTTCAAGAATATGCACAGTGAAACAATTCAAGGCGATGTAAAGTGACAAATGAAAATATTTCAAGGACTGATGAATACACGATCAAGATAAGATTTCGCGTTCGGATTTTTAAACCCCGAGGTTAGAACACACCCCAGGATAACCCAAAGAAAGTCAGTGCGTCATCGCGCACCTGTCTAACTTCATTCCCATTGGGGGTCCCTTAATCTTGTCCCCCCACTGATGCGACCCACACCATCCCGACTACCACCAACAGGCACCTATTTGCTGCTAGGTGAACAGTACAAACAGGATAAGGCAACGACTTCGAAATGTTTCCCACCCGAAGGGAATAGAAACCGGCGGGCCCTTGCCCCGTGTGTGAAGCGAGACTTATAGCCACAGGCCACCGGGGGGTCCACCGAACAGATAAACCCGTCCTAGAATGACAGAATATTACAAAAATCCTGTCCAGGAAGATTGAAATTAACAGGGAAAACACCAAGACGAATGGAAAATATCGAGAGAAAACTGTCCAAGACGATGAAAAATAACAGGGACAACTGTCCCAAGACGATGGAAAATAACAGGGAAAACTGTCCAAGACGATGGAAAATAACAGGAAAACTGCCAAGACGATGGAAAATAACAGGGGAAATTGTTTCAGGAGATGGAATACGACAGAGAAATCAGTCAAGAACAATGGAAAAAATGACAGGGAGAACATATTCGAAAATTAAAAAAAATCCTCTTCTGAAATAATACAGGGTAACAAATACAGGGACGATGGAATATGACAGAGGAAAACCGTCAAAGGAGAATAGAATATGACAGGGAAACACGCACACAACAAAGGAATAAGACAGAAAACCCACCCAGCATGCACGAATATTGATGGAAACCTATCCTGTGAGAATGAACATGACAAGAAACTAGTACCAAGATATGGAACATAATAAGGGATACCCAGAGCGATGTGAATATGAATGGTAAAACATGTTAAAACCGATGGAAATAAACCAGGGAAACAAGTTCAAAGTCACGAAAAATAGACAGGGAAACCCGTCCATGGTGATGGAATATGCAGGTAAACTGATCTGAATCGATAGAATATAGAGGAAAACCGTCCAGAACTATGGAATATAAAAGCAAAACCTATCCAGAACAATGGAATATGACACGGAAATGCATCCAGATACGAAGGACTATGAGAAGGAATCCTGTCCAGAACGAAGGATTACGAGAGGGAAACCCATCCACAGCGATGGATAATGAGAAGGAAACAGTCAAGAATGATAGAAAAATGAAATGAGAAACAGACAGGAATATGGAATAATGTAACCAAAAAGGCACAATTCTGTGACTGGAACAATACACAAATAACCCGCACACAGAAAGTACCCAAGTCGGGACCCAAACGTCCGGTCGTCCAGCTTCCTCTCTTCTAGTGTGCGGCTTATTTTGTGTAATGTGTATATGAAAAAGGAAACCCTACCAGGGCGATGGAATAGAAAGAGAACCCATGAAGAAGGATTGGAATATGAGAAGGAATCCCTAGGAGACGATGGAAAATGAAAGGAAAACCAATCCAGTAACTTGGGAATAAGAGAATCCCTTCAGAACTATATAATCTGAGAGGAAAAACGAGACCATAACGATGGAATACCGAGAGAATACATATCGAAAGACGAATATGACAGAGAAAACTGTCCCAGAACGATGAATATTACAGAGAAACCATGACCTCAAAACGATGGACATGAACAGGGAACGCGTCCAGAAGACGGAATATAACAGGGAAATATATCCATAACGCTGAATATGAGAAGGATCATGTCCACAAATGAAGGATAATGAAAGGATACCTTTTTACCTGGAGTTTACCTGGAGAGAGATCCGAGGGTCAACGCCCCCGCGGCCCGGTCGGTGACAGGCCTCCTGGTGATCAGAGCCTGATCAACCAGGGCTGCTAACTGTTGGCTGCACGCAAACCAACGTACGAGCCATCACAATGATGGGAAAATAATGGGAAACTTATTAAATGAATATAGAAAAAGGATCAGGAAACCTTACCAGGGCGATGGCATAATGAAAGGTAAACCTGTCCAAGAATGACGGAAAAAGACAGGGAAACCTGACCAGAGCGATGGAATATGGACAGGAAAACTTGCCCTCAACGATGAAATATGACTAAGAAACCTGACAGAACGATAGAGATGAAGGGAAAACACTCAACAACCCCGCTCACATTCAACTACCATCACTACACTCTACCATCACTACACTCTACCATCAACCAACACTCTACCATCAATACAACTCTTTCCAGCACTACACCCTACCATCACTAACTCTTCCATCACTACACTCTAACCATCACTACACTCTACCATCACGACACTTAACCATCACTACACTCTACCATCACTACACTCTTCCATCACTACACCTACCATCACAACACTCTAACCATCACTACACTCTACCATCACTACACTCTAACCATCACTACATTCTACGCATCACTACACTCTTCCATCACTACACTCTACCATCGCTACTACACTCTAAACATCACTACACTCTACCTTCCACACTCTACCATCACTACACTCTACCATCACTACAATTACCATCACTACACAACTCTACCATCACTACACTCTATAACCCATCACTACACTCTACCATCACTACACTCTACCATCCACAAACACTCTACCATCACTACACACTACCATCACTACACTCTACCATCAACTACACTCTACCATCATCTACACTCTCCCATCACTACTCTTACCATCACTACACTCTAACCATCACGTACACTCAACCATCACTACACTCACCATCACTACACTCTACCACACTAACAAACTCAACCATCACTACACTTACCATCACTACTCTCCACAATCACTAACCTCTACCATCACTAACACTCTATCCATCACTACACTCACCATCACTACACTCTAACCATCACTACACTCTACTATCACTACACTCTACCATCACTACACTCTACCATCACTACACTCTACCATCACTACACTCTACCACATTCTACACCTAACCATCACTACACTCTATAAAAACCATCACAACACTCTACCATACTACACTCTACCATCACTACACTCTACCATTCTCTAACTCTACCATCACTACACCTTCCCTTCACTACACTCTACCATCACTACACTTACCATCACTACTCTCTAACATCACTACAGCTTCTACCATCACTACAACTCTACCATCACTACACTCTAACCCATCACTACACTCTACAATCACGACACTCTACCATCACTACACTCTACCATCATCTAACACTCTTACCATCACTACACTCTAACAATCACTACACAACTACATCACTTCAGGTAGTAAGAAAAAGAAATTCTTTTTTCCGTCAGATTTTTTTCACAGTTGTGCACAAGACGAAGTATTACTCTAATTAACTGTAAGAAATGCCATAGTATATGATTTTATGTAAATATTCGATTCCCACCAGGGTAAAACATTAGGGCATAAATAACAAAAAAGGCACAATACCGTGACTGGAACGATACACAAATAACCTCGCACATAAAAGAGAGAAAGCTTACGACGCGTTTTCGTGTCGTTTCATGCTTCTTTAACACCTGTTGTCAATGTTTACACCATCAGTAAATGGGTTACCTGGGTGTTACCTGGAAGAGTTTTCGGGGGTCAACCGCCCCCGCGGCGGCCCGGTCTGTGACCAGCCTCCTGGTGTCAGCGCCTGATCAACCAGGCTGTTGCTGCTGGCTGCACGCAAACCACGTAACGAGCCACAGTCCCGGCTGATCCGGAACTGACTGTAGGTGGCTAGTCCAGTGCCAGCATAGTTGTGGGTGTTAATCCGGGACACTGCCTAATTTTACTTGAAATACTCAGCATAAACAAGCAGCTTTCTATATAGTAGTATGGACTGATGTCAGCTATGGTCTGTATACCTTGTACATGTATGTGTAGTATATTATAATAAAAAGAGCGCTAGCCACAAGGGCTAACAGCGACATGTATGGTGAGTATATAAAGATATTATTGTTAGTATTAAAATTACGTATATTATACAATTTCCCTCAGTAGTTTGTTGTGTTATCTTAATCAAACTTGGTCAATGTAAGATGGAATAGATACTTCTTCACGTACACCAGAAATGAAAGAATCAGACCATAAATATCGGAGTTCTTCTTCTTTTCTCAGCCATTAGCGTGGGGCCCGCTTAGCGGGAATATTTTTGTATGGTTGTTAGGGGTTATATTCTCATTTTTTTTTTTCGGTCTCATTTGATAGAATGAAAGAATATATTACAGAAATAAGATATGATTTTGATTACTTTTTCATATGAAAAGTACCTTGAAATGCGCTCACAGTACGAAAATGTTCTATTCTTTTAGCGGAAGCTCGGAGTAAACAAATGACGGTCACCCGTCCAATACCTGTCCGCCTACCAGTCCAAATACGGAGTCAATAATGGCTTGACATTATTTATACAATTAATACATAAGCAGCAGTCCTGCATAACAGTATATCTTCTTCTATTTTTTTTTAATAAAAATTCCAAATGAAAAGCAAGAGTAATATAAGAGGGGCCTTGAGAACTGACTTGAAGAACAAAGAAACTGATTATTTTTAGTGCCAGGAATTTCGGCATTGTTAATTCTGGATCCTATTTTGAAATTGGCATCTATTGAAATTTGTGTGAAATCGGCCAAATTGGCCAATTTCCTGAACCCTTTATTGAGTAGTTTGAAATAAGTGAAATGGGAGGTCTCACCTTCAAGGACCATAACAATGTATCAATCGCATCTGCTCTACATAAAAATGACAGGATGGATAATGAAGAACCTTCAAAACTAGGGAGGCCAAGTTCCCATGATGACACTCAACCAGGTCACTTGTTCTATCATAGCTGGAAAATTGCTGCAACTTAACAGACCTTTCAAGGCAGGTAAATTGCTGACCTAGAAAATGTACAGAGCACTTACACGGAGCGCATAATGAGATAAAACACGGTCAATATACTGGGAGCGCTTGAGGTTTCGCTAACCTGTATTCCCTGGAATGCAGGCGGGAGAGATACATGTTTATATACACCTGGAAAATCCAGAGGGACTAGGTACCGAACTTCACACGAAAATCACTCATTACGAAAGAAGAAAAAGACTTGGCAGACGATGCAACATCCCCCCAATGAAAAAAAATGAAAAGGCAGGGGTGTCACTACACGTTAAGAGACCATACAATAAGTGTCTGGCCCGAGACTCTTCCAACTGCCTCCCAGCATAACCATAAGGGATGACCAACAAACCCCTGGCAGTCTCAAGCTGGCACTGGACAAACACCTAAAGTCGGTTCCTGACCAGCCGGGCTGTGGCTCTACGTTGTTTGCGTGCAGCCAGCAGCAAACAGCCTGGTTGATCGGCTCTGCACCCACCATGAGCCTGGTCACAAAACCGAGGCCAGCGGGACCGATGAACCCCCGGAACCTCTCCAGGTAAACCCAGTACATACCTCAAACAACAACTTATAAAAGAACTATTTACTGAAAATTGCCCTTTAGCCAGGATGGTAGTCCTAAATGCAGGTCGGAGGTGTTGTTGAGCACTTGGATACCCAGATAACAATGGCAAGGATGTAAGGTTGGTTTGGGGCACCATGGTACCGAGAGAACAAAGGCAGGACATAAGGTTGTTTTGGGCACTTCGGTACCCAGAGAAAACAATGGCAGACGTAAGGTTGTATGGCAACTTGGTACCCAGAAGAACAAGGCAGGACGTAAGGTTGTTTGGGCACTTGGTACCATACCCAAGAGAAACAATGGCAGAACATAAGGTTGTTTGGGCACTTGGTACCCAAGAACCATGGGCCGACGTAAGGTTGTTTTGGGTACTTGGTACACAAGAGAACAATGGCACGACGTAATGTTATTGTTTGGGTACTTGGTACCAAGAGAACGAATGGCAGGAAGTAAAGGTTGTTTGGGCACTTGGTACCAAGAGAACAATGGCAGGACTAAGGTTGTTTGGGGTACTTGGTACCGAAGAGAACAATGGCAGTACGTAAGGTTGTTTGGGCACTTGGTTACCAAGAGAACAAATGGCAGGACGTAAGTTGTTTGGGCACTTGGTACCAAGAGAACAATGGCAGGACATAAAGGTTGTTTGGGTTACACATGGTACCAAAGAACCATGGCAGGACGTAAGGTTGTTTGGGTACTTGGTACCAAGAGAACAATGGCCAGGACGTAAGTTGTTTGGGCACTTGTACCCAAAGAACAATGGCATGACGTAAGGTTGTTTGGGCACTGCTTGGGCCAAGACAACATTTTGGCAGGACGTAAGGTTTGTTTGGGCACTTGTACCAAGACAACGAATGGCAGGACGTAAGGTTGTTTTGGGCACTTGTACCCAGAGAACAATTGGCAGACGTAAGTTGTTTTGGGACACTTGGTACCACAAAGAACAATGGCAAGGATTGTAAAGTTTCCTTGGCCATCACAAGTTTTGATGGGCGATGTTTTTTTGAGAAAGAAGAGCTGGTAGGATACCGTTGCTGCCGCTGCTGCTGCCGCTGCCGTGACACCAAAAGTATGAAATTTGATGGAAAACTTACGGAATTATGCTCTCGCGAATTTAGCAGTCTCGACGATGTTTATGCATCGGCAATTTTGCCCACTTTGAGCCCTATTTTCGGCCAATTCCATTCTACTAGTCGACAAAAATCATAACTATTTCGCTAGAACCCCATTTTTTTCTATCGAATAAGTACAAGAAACCACCCGTTTACCGATTTCAACTATCCAATACAGTGGTCAGAATTTAGCAATTTTGCCAATTTCACACAAATTTCAGGGTCCAGAATAAACAAGAAAGACATTCCTGGCACTAAAATAACATTTCCTCTGTTCATTAGTCACATCTCCATACCCCTCTTACATTTCTTTTGCTTTCCACTTTGAATTTTTATTTTCACAAAAAGCAGATTTACTGTTATGCAGACCACTGCATTAGTGTAGAAATGGTATAAATAATACTGGCGCACTTGTGAAAGAATATTAGACTCACCAGTTGACGTGTATTGGATGCTTAGCACGATTTGTTTACTTTTGAACTTTGGTAAAAATCGAACATTTCTGCTACTTTGAGCTCAATTCAAGGTACTTTTCATTGTAAAAACCAGTCAAAATCATCTCACTTTCTGTAATATGTCTTCCATTCTATAAAATGAGACCAGGAAAACTAGAATACAACAATAAATACCATACGAAAATACAGTGCAAAGTCGCACTGTGTGCTGCAGGATTTTTTTTATACTGCGCACACTGACCACATAGACCCATTTTTTCGTATGTAGGCCTACCAGCTTTCTCTCACTAGATTTGAGGGCGCTAGAATTTAGGCATACTAGTACGTCAAAAACCCTGGTGCGTAAGCCGTACTAGTACGGCTGAAACCCTGAAAGGGTTAAAAAATATGCCAATTTCAAAATAAGGTCCAGAATGAACAATGCAAACATTCCTGGCTCTAAAATAACATTTTTATTGTTCATCAGTCATGTCTCCAGGCCCCTCTGATATTACTCTTGCTTTCTATTTTGAATTTTTATTCAAATAAAAAATAGATTTACTGTTATGTAGACTACTACAATATTGTAATAATTGTATAAATAATGTCAACCCATTCATGACTGCATATTAGAATGGCTACTTGGACATTTATTGGACAATGACATCATTTGTTTAGTTTTGAATATTGGCAAAAATCAAACATTTCCCCTACTTTGACCTCCATTTCAAGGTTCTTTTCATAGTAAAACCAATCAAAATCACCTCTATTTCTATAATATATTTTCCATTCTATCCAATGAGACCAAGAAAACGAGAATACAACCATAAATACTACACATAAATACACCACAAAATTGGCATTTTAATCCAAAAAAGCAGTTGGAGTTTTTTTTTTCTCATTATGCACTGCGTGCTACAGGATTTGTTTTATATGGTACACACTGACCACACAGACCCATTCTCTCACATGTGGGCCTACCAGCTTTCTCCTGCTTGATTTGAAGCTGCTAGAATTTTTTGAGCATATATACGTCAAACACGGTGGCTCATAAGACATATATATATGACCAAAACAGTCAAAGGGTTAAATACAACACATGGAACATAACCCTATTTTACTCATGTGATCTTCAGTGTACACACATTTTCTCAGTGTACAAAACATTTTCTGTGTACACACATTTTCTCAGTGTACACACATTTTCTGTGTACACACATTTTCTCAGTGTACACACATTTTCTCAGTGTACACACATTTTCTCAGTGTACACACATTTTATCTGAAGATCAGCTTGGATAACATGGGTGCCAGGAAAACAGCTTGGATAACATGGGTGCCAGGAAAACAGCTTGAATAACATGGGTGCCAGGAAAACAGCTTGGATAACATGGGTGCCAGGAAAACAGCTTGGATAACATGGGTGCCAGGAAAACAGCTTGGATAACATGGGTGCCAGGAAAACAGCTTGGATAACATGGGTGCCAGGAAAACAGCTTTGTCTTTTCCTGTCTATGCTTTAGAACATGCTTTATTTTTGTCTCACTTCAGCCTTAACTGTGTGGTGATTATTCATAAAGATTTACTGCAGAGCAGAATTTGGCCTGGATTTAAGAAGTTACATGTATGAGTAACTTCTATGGTGATAACCATCCTAAGCACTGGCAGATGTACATTAGCTGTGTCCAACATGATATATGCATTATGAACTTCACCAACACTGGGTTCACTCCAGCAACAGTGCACACAGACATGCCTGGGAGTTCAGCTCAAGTGGATGTCAGCAGAGCATCAACTGCTCGTGTTCTAAATAGAAACTTGGAGGATCCCCTTATCTCTGAGGATATTACTAGTGTTATTCATTCTTGTCTTCTGTTCCTCCAGGAGACACTTTAAATCTTGGTGTTTTTGGGCTCCTCATCAAGAAGGTAGATTGTAGATTCATTATTTCCTCATTTAATGTGATAAGTGTATGGTTTTTAATTTCTCTGAACCTTTATAATTTTTTTTTTATTTAAGTTTGTATTTTCAGAACATGGAAGGCATGACCCATGCTCTTGATAAGTCATTATCCTGATAAGTGAGCTGAGCAGCAGTACATCAAGCTGGGGACTGTCATTATCCTGAAAAGTGAGCTGAGCAGCAGTACATCAAGCTGGGGACTGTCATTATCCTGAAAAGTGAGCTGAGCAGCAGTACATCAAGCTGGGGACTGTCATTATCCTGATAAGTGAGCTGAACAGCAGTGCATCAAGCTGGGGACTGTCATTATCCTGATAAGTGAGCTGAGCAGCAGTACATCAAGCTGAGGACTGCCATCAATCTACTTAAAATTTAGCATGACCTAAAACATCAGAATGAGGCAAGTGATTTATAGGTCTAATTCTGAGGACTGGTTAGCAGACTACTAAAAGGTAGGAGGTGAGAAAGCCAGACTGAATAGCTGATAAGTAAATTATTATAAACAAAAGTGCTAAACCCACAAGGGTTTAAAAGAAAAAATACATTATGTTCAAAAGAATAAAGATGGTTATAAAAATGAAGAGTGAAAAGAGGGAAGGAAACTATTTATCAAGTGACAAGTATTAGTAAGTGCAAGTTTAACCCTTTGAGGGTCGACAGGCCCTCTCCGAAACTCGTTCTCAGGGTCGGCCAAATTTAAAAAAAAAAAAAAATTATTTTCTCTTATGAAAAGATAGAGAATCTTTTTCCGATCATAACGACACCAAAAGTTTGAAATTTGATAGAAAACTTACGGAATTATGCTCTCGCAAAGTTAGCGGTCTCGGCGATGTTTACGCATCGGCGATTTTGCCCACTTTGAGCCCCATTTTCGGCCAATTTCACTGTACTAGTCGACAAAAAACATGAATATTTCGCTAGAACTCCATTTTTTCTATCGGAATGGGTGCAAGAAACCACCCATTTATAAATTCAACTATCCAGTACAGTGGTCAGAATTTAGCAATTTTGCCAATTTCACACAAATTTCAAAAGATGCCAATTTCCGAATAGGGTCCAGAATAAACAAGATAGACATTCCTGGCACTAAAATGACATTTCCTCTAGTCATTAGTCACGTCTCAAGGCCCCTCTTATATTCTTTTGCTTTCCACTTTGAATTTTTATTCTCACAAAAATTATAAGATTTACTGTTATGCAGACTACTGCATTAGTGTAAAAAATGGTATAAATATTATTGGTGCACTTGTGAAAGAATATTAGACTCACCAGTTGACGTGTATTGCACGCTTGGCACGATTTGTTTACTTTTGAAGTTTGGTAAAAATCGAACATTTCTGCTACTTTGAGCTCAATTTCAAGGCATCTTTCATTGTAAAACCAGTCAAAATCATCTCAATTTCAGTAATATGTCTTCCATTCTATAAAATGAGACCAAGAAAACTAGAATAGAACAATAAATACCATACGAAAATACACTGCAAAGTCGCTGATTTATTAAAAAAAAATGGTCAAAGTTTTTTTTTTCTCATTATGCACTGTGTGCTGCAGGATTTTTTTTAGACTGTGCACACTGACCACATAGCCCCATTCTTTCATATGAAGGCCTACCAGCTTTCTCCCACTAGATTTGAGGCCGCTAGAATTTATGAGTACTAGTACGTCAAAAACCCCTACGCGTAAGACGTACTAGTACGACGAAAACCCTCAAAGGGTTAAGATGGCAGGAGGGAAAGCAAAAAGTAAAAAGAGAGGCTGGGTTATCATAAATAATTATATAAAAGACAGTGATAAAATCATTCGTGTCATAATGTTTGGGGGATGGTAAACATTCAGTTTTGATCCAAGGGGAAAATAAATCCAATTCTTTGGATCAAGAGCCTCTCACCAGCATGGAAGTATATCTCCTGAAGGCAAAGATAGATTTACGAGCATGGAAGCTTTAACTGTCGCAACCCCAAACCCTGAGGTGTCCCCTGGTGTCGTAAAATTCCCCCCCTCCCCAATTATTTTTTCTTATGAAATTATAGAGAATCTTTTCCCAATTGTAATGACGCCAAAAGAATGAAATTTGATGGAAAATTGATGGAATTACGCTCTCATGAAGTTAGCGACCTCGGCGGTATTTATGAATCGGCAATTTTGCCCACTTTGAGCCCTATTTTCGGCTAATTCCATTGTTCCAGTCGACCAAACTCATAGCTATTTCTTTAGAACTCCACTTTTCTATCGATTGAGTACAAGAAACTGCCCATTTACCGATTTCAACTACCCAGTAACGTGGTCAGAAATTTGCAATTTGGCCAATTTCACGAAAATTAAAAAATATGACAATTTCAAAATAGGGTCCAGAATGAACAATGCAGACATTCTTGGCTCTAAAATAGCATTTTCTATGTTTATCAGTTGCATCTCCAGGCCCCTCCGATATTACTCTTGCTTTCTATTCTGAATTTTTATTCAAACAAAAAATAAAAGATTTACTCTTATGCAGACTACTGCAATATTGTAATAATTGTATAAATAATGTCAACCCATTCATGACTGCATATTAGAATGGCTACTTGGACATTTATTGGAAAATGACATCATTTGTTTACTTTTGAACATCAGCAAAAATTAAACATTTCCCCTACTTTGAGCTCCATTTCAAGGTTCTTTTCATAGTAAAACCAATAAAAATCACCTCTATTTCCATTCTATCAAATGAGACCAAGAAAACGAGAATACAACCATAAATACTATATGAAAATAGACCACAAAGTTGGCATTTTAATTAAAAAAAACGGTAGGAGTTTTTTTTTTGTCATTATGCACTGCGTGCTGCAGGATTTTTTTTAACCCCTTCAGGGTCCAAGGCCAAAATCTGAAGTGGTGCTCCAGTGTCCAAGAAATTTTGAAAAAAAAAAAAATTATTTTTTTCTTACAGAATTAAAGAGCATATTTTTGTGAAGGTAATAAGACAAAAAAAAAATTCTGATCAGTACTTACCGAGATACAGTGCCAAGAAGTTTGTCCAAAATGATGTGGTGGCGGCAACATCGACGAATTCCACATACGCGCATTACATTATTTAGCGGTTTTTATTGTTTTTTCTTTTCTTTTCCAATTTTTTTTCTTTTCCTACTAACATTTGGGGCCTGAGAGACCAATATTGTATATAATGTATATATATAAACTCACTGTATTGAACACAATAACCGCACTAAAGTTATTATCATATTGTTTACAACTGTTGTTTATTACAATAAACATGCACAAATATTGTATAATACTAATGTTCTATCATATATTTACATATTTACAATCACTGGACATGGTTTTAGAACTGCTGGAGCTTGTGGAACTCCTTGAAACAAGGCACCATGCGTCTTAGTTGCCGTCGTTTTGTTTGTGCAGAGACGATGCATCTCTTCTGAGCAAATTTCTTCTGAGTTGAAGGAAGCTGTATTATGAAATGATCACCGTCCCTCCTCAAATGCTTGGGTATTTTTATTATTTTATTATTATCACACTGGCCGATTCCCACCAAGGCAGGGTGGCCCGAAAAAGAAAAACTTTCACCATCATTCACTCCATCACTGTCTTGCCAGAAGGGTGCTTTACACTACAGTTTTTAAACTGCAACATTAACACCCCTCCTTCAGAGTGCAGGCACTGTACTTCCCATTTCCAGGACTCAAGTCCGGTCTGCCGGTTTCCCTGAACCCCTTCATAAATGTTACTTTGCTCACACTCCAACAGCACGTCAAGTATATTCTGAGTAATTCGAGGACCTTGTTGTATAGCAGGTGTTCTTACCTGGTACTTCATTATGAGTTGTCTGACAACAGACAAACAAAATTCATCATATGGTGGTCTGTTGCCAGTCTTTATTTGGTACATATTATATGCATTGAGCATTGAAATGTCCATGAGATGGAAGAAAAGTTTCATGTACCACTTGTAACTCTTATGAACACAGTCAACAAAACCAATCTGCATGTCACATTTGTCAACCAAGCGCATGTTTTGTGTATAATCAATCACTGTCACTGGTTTTCGAATACATTCATTAGTCACTCGATCAACTTTGCCACTGTCTTGCTTTTCATTACGGTGAATGGTTATCAACAATGTGACATCTCGTTTGTCATGCCACCATAATGCCATGATGTCATTGGCAGTAAACACCTGCACGTCATCACCACGAGCACCTGCGTTGAGCCTGGGCATATGTTTACGATTAGAACGCACTGTGCCACACACATCTGTCTTGTTCACTCGCATGAAATCACTGAGTAATGGGCTTGTGTACCAGTTATCGGTATATAATGTATGCCCCTTTCCAAATAAAATTTGTGGAAAACCAATTTTTCTTGGGTTTTAGCAGCCGCCGATTTTATCCATCGGTTTGATTTAGCAATTTTGGCCAAATTTCCCATTTCAGTCGAAAAAACAAACATTTCGCAAACCCATTTTTTTTCTATCAATTTCAAAAACCCCTTTTCCCTTTTTTAATTTCCCAATAATTCAAAAAAACAATTTTGTTTAAACCCCCAAATTAGGGGTAGAAAAAAAAAAAATTTCCTGGCCCAAAAAACTTTTTTTAAGAATTCCTCCCTTTACTTTTTTGTTCCCCTTGAATTTTTATTTTACAAAAAGAATTTCTGTTTGAGCCATCAAGGTAAAATGGAAAAAAAACCAGTAAAATTTTACTCACTTCTGTATTATGCTTCCATTTTTTATTTTGAACGGAAAAAATCAACATTTCCTTACTTTGGCCAAAATTTCGGATTTTTTTAAAAACCACAAACCCAAATTTTGTTATGTCTTCCATTCTTAAAATGAGCCGCTAAAATTTTCCCAATAAATACCTAAAAAAATACGTGCAAAGTCGCATGTGGCTGCGGGATTTTTTTAAAATAATAAAAATTTTTAAATTTTTTTTTTTAAAGTTTTTATAATTTATAAAATTTAATTATTAAAACCCCTTTAATTAATTTTTTAAATAAATTTAAAAAATACCCAAAATTTCAAAAAAAGGGTCCGAATGAACAATGCAAAACTTTCCCTGGCTTAAAATAACATTTTTATTGTTTCATCAGCATTCTCCAGGCCCCTCTGATTTACTCTTGCTTTCTTTTTGAATTTTTTTTCCCCAATAAAAAAATAGATTTACTTTTATGTAGATATTCAATATTGTAATAATTTGTATAAAATAATGTAAACCCATCATGATGCATATTAGAATGGTTTATTGGACTTTTATTGGAAAATGACATCATTTGTTTTTTTTGAATTTGGCAAAAATCAAAATTTCCCTACTTTGCCCCCATTTCAAGGTTTTTTTTCTGAAAAAACCAATCAAAATACCTCTATTTCTAAATATTTTTTCCATTTACCCAATGAGCCCAAAGGGGAAAAAGAGAATAAAACCATAAAACTACAATAAATACCCCCAAAAATTGGCATTTTTTAACCCAAAAAAAACGTTGGGTTTTTTTTTTTTCATTATGCACTGGTGCTACAGGATTTGTTTTTTGGACACCTGACCACCGGCCCCATTTCTACTTTGGGGGCCCCTACCAGCTTTCTCCTGCTTGATTTGAAGCTGCTGAATTTTTTGGAATATACGCAAACCGGTGGTCATAAGACAATTATATGCCCAAAACAGTCAAAGGGGTTAAATAAACAATGGAAATAACCTTTTTAAAAGTGATCTTCAGTGTCACACATTTTTCAGTGTACACACATTTTCTGTGTAACACTTTTTCAGTGTACCACATTTTTGTGTACACAATTTTTCGTGACACAATTTTCTCAGTGTAAACACTTTTCTCGGGAAACACATTTTATCTGAAGATCAGCTTGGATAACATGGGTGCAGGAAAACAGCTTGGAAAAAACGGGGTCCCAGGAAACAGCTTGAAAACTGGGTGCCGGAAAACGCTTGGATAACAGGGGTGCCAGGAAAAAGCTTGGTAAATGGGTGCCAGGAAAACGCTTGGTAACAGGGTGCCGGGGAAAACGTTGGATAACAGGGTGCCAGGAAAACGCTTTGTTTTTTCCCTGTTTGTTTAGAACATGCTTTATTTTTGTCTCATTCAGTTTTAAACTGTGTGGGATTTTCATAAAGATTTACTGCAGGGAATTTGGCCTGGATTTAAGAAGTTAATGTATGAGTAATTTATGGTGTAACCATCCAAAGCATGGCGATTACTTTAGCTGTGTCCAACATGATATATGCTTTATGAACTTCCCCAACATGGGTTCACCCGCAAACAGTGCCACAGACATCCCTGGGAGTTCAGCTAAGTGGATTCAGCGGCATCAAATGCTGGTTCTAAATAGAAATTGGAGGATCCCCTTTCTTGGGATTTTATAGTGTTTTTCTTCTTGTCTTTGTTCCCCCAGGAGACATTTTTAAATCTTGGTTTTTTTGGGCCCCTATCAAGGGTAGTTTGTGATTCTTTTATTTCCTCATTTAATGTGATAAGTGTATGGTTTTTAATTTCTTAACCTTTTAATTTTTTTTTTTTTTTTAATTTTTGTTTTTAGAACATGGAAGGCGCCCCTGTTTGATAAGCATTATCTGATAAGTGAGGGCAGCAGTAATCAAGGGGGGGGCTGTATTATCCTAAAAAGTGAGGAGGAAAGTACATAAGCTGGGGCTGTCATTATCCTGAAAAGTGGCTGAGAGCAGTATCAAGCGGGGATGCATTACTGATAAGTGAGCTGCAGCAGTGCATCAAGCTGGGGCTGTATTATCCTGTAAGTGAATGAGCAGCAGTACACAAGCTGGGGATCCCATCAATTATTTAAAAATTTAGCATGACCTAAAAAATCAGAATGAGGCAAGTTTTTTTAAGGTTAATTTTAGGATGGTTAAAAGACTACTAAAGGTAGGAGGGGGGAAAAAGCCGACTGAATAGTGATAAGAAAATTATTTAAAAAAAAGTGCTAAACCCACAATTTTTTAAAAAAAAAAAAATACTTATGTTCAAAAGAATAAAGTGGTTTAAAAAATGAAGAGTGAAAAGAGGGAAAGGAAAAATATTTATCAAGTGAAAGTATTGTAGTGCGTTTAACCCTTTGGGGTGGGACGGCCCTCCGAAACTCTTTTAGGGTGGGCCCCAAATTTAAAAAAAAAAAAAAATTTTTTCTTTTTTAAAAGATAGAGATCTTTTTCGATCCCAAAACGACCCAAAAGTTTGAAATTTGATAGAAAACTTACGGAATTATGCTCTCGCAAATTTTAGCGGTCTGGGCGATTTTTACGCTCGGGTTTTTCCCCACTTTGGGGCCCCATTTTCGGCCCCAATTTTCCCTGTACTGCGACAAAAAAACATGAATATTTCGTGAATCCATTTTTTCTATCGAAGGGGGCAAAAAACCCCCCCTTTTTAAATTCACTATCCGTCGTGGTCAGAATTTAGCAATTTGCAATTTCCCAAAAATTTTCAAAAGATGCCAATTTCCGAATGGGGTCAGAATAAAAAAATAGACTTCCCTGGCAAAAAATGCTTTCTTTATTAGTCACGTCTCAAGGCCCCTCTTAATTTTTTGCTTTCCACTTTGAATTTTTATTTCACAAAAATTAAAAGATTTACTGTTTGCAAAATTGCTTAGTGTAAAAAAATGGTTAAATATTTTTGGTGACTTGTAAAAGAATATTGGATCACCATTTGACGTGTTTTGCAGTTGCAGATTTGTTTATTTTTGAATTTTGGGTAAAAATCGAAATTTTGCTACTTTGAGCTCAATTTAAAGGCATTTTTCATTTTTAAAACCAGTAAAAAATTCATTCATTTCGAAATATGTCTTCCTTTTATAAAATGGCCCAAGAAAACTAGAATTTAGAAAAAAAATACCATACGAAAAAACCTGCAAAGTCGTTGATTTTTAAAAAAAAATGGTCAAAGTTTTTTTTTTTTCATTTGCATGTGTGTAGGATTTTTTTAGATGTGCACACTGACCACATAGCCCCATTTTTTTTTAAAAGGGCCTACCAGCTTTCTCCCACAGTTTTGGGGCCGTAAAATTTATGAGTACGTACGAAAAAACCCTAGCGAAAGACGTATAGTACGACAAAAAACCCTCAAAGGGTTAAGATGGAGGAGGGAAAGCAAAAAGTAAAAAGAGAGGTGGGTTTCATAAAAAATTATATAAAAGACAGTGAAAAAATCATTCGTGTCATATGTTTGGGGGATGGAAAAACATTCGTTTTGACCCAAGGGGAAATAAATCCAATTTTTGGATCAAGGCCCTTCCCCGCATGGAGTAAAACCCCTGAGGCAAAGATGATTTACGGCATGGAAGTTTTAACTGTCGAAACCCCCCAAACCCTGAGGTGCCCCCTGGTTTTTTTAAAAATTCCCCCCCCCCATTTATTTTTTCTTATAAAAATTATAGAAAAATTTTTTTCCCAATTGTAATGAAAAAAAAGAATAAAAATTTGAGGGAAAAATTGATGGAATTCGCTCTCATGAAGTTAGCGCCCTCGGGGGGTTTTATGAATGGGCAATTTTCCCCACTTTGACCCCTTTTTCGGTAATTCATTGTTCCAGTCGACCAAATCATAGAATTCTTTAAAAACTCCCTTTTCATCGATTGAGTAAAGGGAAATCCCCATTTCCCGATTTCAATACCCAGTAACGTGGTCAGAAATTTGAATTTTTGGCCCAATTTCAAAAAATTTAAAAAAAATTAAACCAATTTCAAAAAGGGTCCAGAAGAACAATGCAGACTTTTTGGTCAAAAAATAGCATTTTTATGTTTATCGGCATCCCCAGGCCCCTCCATAATTTCTTTTGCTTTCTATTCGTTTTTTTTTTCAAACAAAAAAAAAAAGATTTACTCTTATGCAGACTACTGCAATATTGTAATAATTGTATAAAAAATGTCAACCCATTCTGACTGCATATTGAAGGGCTCTTGGACTTTTTTGGAAAAATGACATATTTTTTTACTTTTGAACTCAGAAAAAATTAAACATTTCCCTACTTTGAGCCCCCATTTCAAGGTTTTTTCATGTAAAACAAAAAAAAACCTTATTTCCATTCTATAAAATGAGCCCAAGAAAACGAGAATAAAAATAAATACTATATGAAATAGACCACAAAGTTGGCATTTTAATTTAAAAAAAAAACGGTAGGAGTTTTTTTTTTGTTTATGCACTGCGTGCTGCAGGTTTTTTTTTTAAAACCCTTCAGGGCCCAAGGCAAAAATCTGAAGTGGTGCCGGCCCAAAGAAATTTTGAAAAAAAAAAAAATTATTTTTTTTTACAGAATTTTAAAAGCATATTTTTGTGAAGGTAATAAAACAAAAAAAAAATTTGATCAGTACTTACGAGATCAGTGCAAGAAAATTTGTCCAAAATGATTGGTGGGGCAACATGAGATTTTCCCCATCGCGCTTACATTATTTAGCGGTTTTTATTGTTTTTCTTTTCTTTTCCCAAATTTTTTTCTTTTTTTCTAACATTTGGGGCCCGAGAGCCCAAAATTGTTATAATGTTATATTAAAATCACGTATTGAACACAATAACCCCATAAAGTTATTTTCTTTGTTTACAACTGTTGTTTATTACAATAAACTGCACAAAATTGTATAATACTAATGCTATCATTATTTACTATTTAAATCATGGGGATGGTTTTAGAAATGCGGAGCTTGTGGAATCTTGAACAAGGCCCTGGTCTTAGTTGCCGTCGTTTTGTTTGTGCAGAGACGATGATCCTTCTAGCAAATTTTTTTGGTGAAGGAAAGCTGTATTATAAATGATCACCCTCCCTCCTCAAAGCTTGGGGATTTTTATTATTTTTTATTATCACCTGGCGATTCCCACCAAAGGGAGGGTGGCCCCAAAAGAAAAAATTTCACCTTTATTTACTCCCTCATGTCTTGGAAGGGTGTTTACACTACAGTTTTAAACTGCAACATTAACACCCCTCCTTCAGAGTGAGGACTGTCTTCCCCTTTCCCGGATCAAGTCCCGGCTGCCGGTTTCCTGAACCCCTTTATAAATTTTTACTTTGCTCAAACCCCCAAACGTAAAATTATTCTGAGTAATTCGAGGACCCTTTTTGTTTGCGGTGTTCTTACCTGGTACTTCATTATGAGTTTTCTGACAACAGACAAACAAAATTAATATGGTGGTCTGTTGCCGTCTTTATTTGGTAATATTTATGCATTGAGCATTGAAAAGTCATTTAGATGGAAGAAAAGTTTTTTGTACACTTGTAACTCTTTGAACCAGTCAACAAAACTTGAGTCAATTTGTCAACCCAAAGGGTTTTGTGTATAATCAATCACTTCATGGTTTTCGAATACATTATTGTCACTCGATCAACTTTGCCCCTGTCTTGCTTTTCTTCGGTGAATGGTTATCAACAAGTGACTTCGTTTTTATGCCACCAAAAACCCTGTGTCATTGGTAAACCCTGCACGTCATCCCACGAGCCCTGGTTTGGGCCGGGTATGTTTACGATTAGAACACTGTGCCAACCCCATCTGTTTGTTCACTGCTGAAATCCTGAGTAATTTTGGGTTGTTTACCAGTTTTTGGTTTTTAATGTATTCCCCCCTTTTAAAAAAAAGGGGCCCCTTTTTTCTCACTACATCCCCGGATACCCAAAAACATTTGGGATCTTTTAATGTTTTTTTCCCTGTTTCACAATTCCCAAAACCGGCCCCTGTCCAGTCACAGGTACAAAAAAGTTTTTTTCCAAGGTTTCCTCTTGTCGGGAATATGCTTTATGACGCTACCTTTGAAAAAAATCAAAGTTCAATTACAAATTCGAATGGATAAAGTATATGCGAACTTTTGTTTTGGTACATAAAACATTTTTAACTTGTATACCCGTATTCTGTCAGGCCTGGTTTTGTCAAGGGGAAAATGCAACATAGTAAAAAGTAAGAAAAAATGTTTATGGGATGATTTATGAAAACGGGGGGAAATTAGCTGATTGTGGACCAGTATGCTTTTTATTTTGTTAAGACATGAGGCATAAACTTTTTGTTGCAAAAAAAAAAAAAATTTCGCAAAAAGTCGTCTCTTTCCACCCGTGTGTCTTGATGTGGTGAATTTTGTATTTGCCCTGGTGTCTCAAATACTTTTTACTTTCCCTGCAAAAGTTTTTAAACAATGGGTGGTCAAAGAAAAATTCAAGAATTCCAGTTATTTGGGTGGGTCCCAAAGGGGACAGGTAGGTGAATTCCCCTCTGGGGAGTATCAATGTGGTGAGGCTTGGGAGCAAAATGGGATTTTGCTGCCAATCCCACATACTTTTTGGGGGGTATGGAATCATAGGTGGTTGGGGGTGGTTTGGTTTGGTGGTGGTGGTGACGCTGCTTTTTCCTTAATGACGGTCGCGCGTGGGTCCCCCGCCGGGGGTGGGGGTCACGCATGGTGGGGCCTACCCTCACCCCTACCACCCCCATGTTTCCTGTGGTTATCCATGCCAAGTGTAGCCACCTCTCTCATATCACACCTAAAAAAGGTTTTGGGCCACGGGATGTACTCCGGGAGTACTCCCTCCCTGGGCAGCATAGGGTACATACCCAAGCGCAATTTTCGGCGGCGAACATTTTTCGACGTTCATGGTGAATTGATTCCTCACTATACTACTCGAATGTCGGTTTGAGGCAATAAAATCAAAATCCCCGTCACTTCATATATTACTGAAGTCAGAGGTGGCACGGAAAAATTAGTTTTCTCTTGCATTTGGGGACAACCGACCGTGAGTACGAGTGCCCAACCGGGTAGAAAGGTTGGGACTGTCAGGGTTTTCTGCATATTATCGTATCCTGGGCATTCCTTTCGGTCACTAAATGATAAAAACGTTTTGAATTCATCTTATTTCCCCTTCCATCAGTGTAGAACTATCAGATAGGGGAGGAGAGTCCCTTTTCCGGGGGTGGAGCTGCTTGGACAAGGATGGTGAACAAAGGGGAATGGCGGCGTTTCCCCCAAAGCTATGCGGGGCCCAGATTTTTTGTTTTTGGCGCCCCCCACCCGCAGACCTTTTTTCACATGTGGCCTAGAGGTTTTTCGCTAAATTTGCGGCGTAGAATTTTGGCGTAGATCTACGGTTTGGACACTCAAGTGAAGCCCTTTAAAAATTACAGGCGGGGGGACCTGAAAGGGGTTTAAAAAGGTGACATGACCACCCAAAAACCATTCTCTTTTCGGGGGCCCCCCCGTTTTTTTCCGCTTTATTTAAGCTGCTAGATTTATGGATATTACGCCCAAAAAAGGTGGCTTGTAAGATGTATAATTCGACGGAAACGTCAAAGGGTTAAATGAGGGAAAAAACATCAAAACCCAACAAAAATAAATTCGAGGGGGTTCTTGGAGGCTGGGAAGGGGTTTTGGGGGCAGACTTGTTTTTCCTTCCTTTGGGTCAAAACTTTTTTGCCTTCCATTCCCTAGGTTCTGTATGACCCCCAAGGATTTTAAAAAATTTTAAAAAAAAAATAATAATAATTAAAGGGTGTAATTTGAATGGTTTTAAATCTTGGTGCTTTTTAGTGATAGCAAAAAAAAAAATTTAAAGTGATCTGTCATGAATTTGAGTAAATTTAGCTCCCACATAATAATATTGAAATATCCATGAAGAAAAAAAACATTTTTATATAGGAAAATATATTTTAACAAAAATAAGGTCTAGTAAAATCACTTTTTGAAAAAGCTTTTGATGTTACTGTATTTGCATTTTCAGGTACCATTCTAAAAAAAAAAAAAAAAAAACAGTAGTTAACAGTAACTTTTTTTTTTTTTAAATATACATCTTCAATTATATAAAGTGAGTTAATGGGAATGTGGATTTAATTCTAAGAATTTTAGTTTGTGGCACTGCTTGAAGGAATATGGACATGAATGTATTCACTTAACATTTACTGAAGTTTGTCCTTGAACTTTGATCACTTTAAGCACCAAAATGGCCTTGATAAAGATTTCCTAAGTAAATGTATTCATGTCCATTTCTTTCATGGCCAGTTAATACATTCAGTACTTTTATAAAGCTATGATACATAGTTCAATTTTTATAAATGTGACTGAAAAAATGTATCAAAAATTTAACAGCACATTCCATGAAGACCCTTCCACATGCTGTTTTCAATTTCAGATGAAATTTTTCAATCTCATTTACAAAAAATTGGATGTTTAGAGGAAATTTATAGAGCTAATGTAAAACACATTTCTGTTTAATGTACAGTGGACCCCGGTTAACGAACTTTTTTCATTCCAGTAGTATGTTCAGGTGCCAGTACTGACCGAATTTGTTCCCATAAGAAATATTGTGAAGTAGATTAGTCCATTTCAGACCCCAAACATACACGTACAAACGCACTTACATAATTCACTTACATAATTGGTCGCATTTGGAGGTGATCGTTAAGCGGGGGGTCCACTGTATTTGTACTGTTATGATGTATCGTAATATTTCTTTGCTTTTATTATCCAGATAATACTACCTTGCCAGCTGCTTCGGTAATAGCAAAAACCGAAGCTGCTGGATCGTCATAGTACAGTATTATCAGTCATCCTTCATCATTTGTGTATATATGTACGGTTAAGTATAACAAGCTCGACTTTGCCAAGAGTTGGGGTTGTTTATGACGTATGATTGGCGCCTTCTGTTTACCTGCCATTCACGAGGGTTGTTCCCGGCAGTCTCTCTCGGGGTAAGCTTGAGAACAGTCCTACTTAACTCTGGCTCTTCCCGGTCTACCCTGTGAATGGGGTAACAGACCAAAATCGTCATTCGAGGATTATTTTACAGTGTTTGCATACATCTCCCTAATGCAAGGACAAGCTTGGGAAATTGGTGTTTTTCTAGGTTATTGGAAAAAGTGGTACCTCTATCTGAGCAGTAAGGAAGTACAGTGGTTTCCCCCGTTTTTTGTAATTAATCCGTTCCAGGAGCCATACTATAAACGAAATTTACGATTTGCGAATCAATTTTCCCCGTAAGAAATAATGTAAAATACAAAATTTAAACCGTTCCTGACACCCAAAAGTATTAAAACAAAAAATTTTTACATGAAATATACATATAGTACATAAACAATACAATGGGAAATGATGAATGAAAAATTAACAGCATAACACTTACCTTTATTGGAGATTCTTCTTAGTGTATGGGAGACTGGAGGAGGAGAGAGAGTGGATTGTTCATAGTTTGGAAGGGGAATCCCCTTCCAGCAACACCTCAGGTACCAATTGCTTCTCTGGGGTTGCTTCTCTTCTGTTTTTTAATGCCACTAGGACCACCTTGAGAGTCACTCTAGTCCTGCCTCGCAAAGTAACTGTGGAGAGAGCTCTGTTTCTGGTGTTTCTTTAACACTTCCCTAAAATGGCCCAAGAC
The DNA here is from genome assembly GCF_026875155.1 of Cherax quadricarinatus. Lineage (NCBI taxonomy): Eukaryota > Metazoa > Arthropoda > Malacostraca > Decapoda > Parastacidae > Cherax > Cherax quadricarinatus. Next base: position 35,516,599 of record NC_069451.1, on the reverse strand, counting down.
TTTGTCACTGTACATATTTCTCACCTTCTTTACCACAGGCTTGGCACTAGGAGCTTTCTTTGGAGCCATGGTAGCTTATTTAGTACTTGCAAACACTAAAATGAGTGGAATATTATGAAATATTTTGTAGGAGCACTTGAGGGGACCTTCACTCACTGGTAAACAATGCCAGACTGGCTGGGTAGGGAGGCCGCCCCGGCTCACACCGTGCGTACGCGTCCCGGACGAACTACTATTCGCGAGTCAACCTATGAAAAGTGAGTCCATGTTTATACGAAAATACCCCTATGATTGGCAAAATTTACGATTGCCAAGAACTACGAAAAGTGAGGGACCACTGTATATATAGTAATTTAAATAATATGTACAAAGATTATTAAATTGGTATATTTAAGCATTGAAATTGCTTAGTATTTAATGGGCCCAAATCATAAGAATTTGAATATACCTTTTATTGTATATTCTGAATGAAGATAAATATGTTCATTAAAGTTAACATAGTATAGACGGCTTTGTTTTGATTTACCCCTTTTGATTAAGACTGATATAAACGAAACATCAAGGAATTTGTTTCAGTAACTGTATTACGATAAAAGGAGACCCCCCCCTTTTTCTCCTTGAGAAGAAAATGTAACCCGGGGTAGTCCTAAACCTTTTTAAAAAAAGATCTGCTATTTGTAATAGATGGGGGCCAGTGTCCAGGAGATCTAGTTTGGCCCATTATTGAACTATCATAAAATATGGAAGAGTTAAAACCCTTATTCGATGACATTACTTCTCAGAGACTGACCACATTGAAATTACAAACATGTTGGCAAATCGCTAGAGTTTTAGGGGTACCATATGAGAGACACTATACTGCAAACACTGTGCGCTCCATTATACGAAACTTATTGTTTCCCGATGATCAGGACGAATCTGTAGACAAAATGGAAGAAACTGATAGCCTGATTTCCCAGTTAAGTAGTACACCTCAGAAAGGAAAGGAATCCGATACAGTACGACCTCCGGAGGAGATACCAAGGGTTAGCCAGGAAGAGATCGAGGTGGCACTTATAGCCGACCCTGTATCTCCAGCCCTTATGATGTTCTCCAGACTGACTGAATCCGACCAACCCAAACCTACAAACAGCAATCCGCGACCGACAAAATCCTTCCTTGAAACACTATCCTCAGAGCAATGCGAAAGGATAGAGCGCATTCTCCATCTTCAAGCTAACTAGCTTGAGCTGCAATGAAAGTTGAATCAGGAGGACTTTGAAAGAGAGTCGATTCGTTATGAGAGACAGCTATTACGAGAAAAATTAGGCGGTCAAGGTAAAGGTATTCCCGACCACTTTGACCTACACCGCGCTACTCATTTGGTTCCCAAGTTCAGCGATACTAGCCCTGACTCTTTCTTCGAAGCATTCGAAAACTGAGCACACATGATGCATTGGCCCAAGGAACACTGGGCCGCCTTATTACATACAGTCCTTATGGGGAAAGCTCAAAACGGTACGGCTAGGTTACCTTCTGATCAATATTCCAATTATGACATCGTGAAAAAAACCGTGTTAGACTCTTATGAATTGTTGCCGGCTACTTATCAGAAAATTTTCCGGAGTTTAACACAACAACCCCATCAATCCTGGCTTGAGTTTGCGAGGGAGAAGCAAACGGCATTTCACAGATGGAAGAGGGCCATTCAGTGTACTATGGTGGAGGATCTGACTCAAATGATCTTACATGAAGACTTCTTCAACCATGTACCGGAGAGGCTACTCTCTTACCTAATCGCACATTCTACTTCTACGGTGACCGAAACAGCCTCTCTAGCTGATCGTTATGATGTAACATTACGTTTGACCGATTCCAAGTTTCTGAGTAAGTCGACGCCTCCCCAACAAAAACCAGATGATCGGAGGAAGAATACTCTGACCTTCCCCTTGGTGAGAAAGTCTTAATCCCTCATGGGGGAAAAATTACCAAGTTGGGGCAGGGATGAAGCTCCAAAAGCTACTAGTAAATGGAACCAAGATCCATATTGTCAATATTGTAAGAAGATAGGGCATCTGCAGAACCAGTGTTTTAAGAGGAATAATGACCAGAAGGACTACGGAAGAACATATCCCACTCAAATGATTACTCACTCGACTGGTGATAGCCAAAAATCTAGTGAGGCGAGGTTGACTTCTCCTTCTGAGAATCACCCGCACAGATGACTAGATATCGGAACTCTGGCGAATCTCATGAAGAAAGCAATGGCTCCTTATTATTCAAAAGGGCAAGTTGGGTTAGATCAGAAAAGGTTAGTGGACATTAACACATTTTGGGACACTGGTTCTTACATCACGTTACTGAGAAAGGGAGTGTTACCTACAAGTGAGAATGATGTTCCCCAGTTGGAAGTTCTGTTAGAAGCCTATGGAGGCGCTCTAATCAAAGCTCCTTTGTGTAGTCTTTTTGAAAACTTCTTATTATAACGGATGGATCACAGTGGGATTATCCCCAGGACACTTTCCCATTGACGATGTAGATTTATTAATAGGAAATGATATATTTCATAAAGGAATATGTGCCGAACCCATAGTGTTCCTTAACACTTCAGACGATAATTATACTCTAGAAGTTTCCAAGCAAGGAACGTCCTTATTCCCTCTTAATGTGATAACACGGGCAATGTCTCATTCAGAGAGGGTTACCCCTTCACCCAATAGTAATGATGATATGGGGATAGGATTATTATTTAGTGATATGAATCGACCTGACACCTCCAAGCCGTATCCTATCACGAAAGTACCTAATATAAATATTCCTCAGACCAGAAACTGGGGAAAAGAGGACTTGATCCAGGCACAAATGGATGATCCTGAGTTAGAAACTTTAGAAAAATGGCAGTACCCGAGGAACTGATTAAGATAAAAGAAAACTGCTATTTTGTGGACAGTTCAGGTATCCTAAAAAAGAAAGTGGTCATCAAGAGACTGAATTTACACAGAGACCTACTTGTGTTGCCTAAAGCATTCCGTGACCTAGTTCTTGAATTTGCTCATGGCAGTACCCAAGGTGGGCACCTAGGCATTAAAAAGACTTTAGGAAAAATCAAGAAATACTTTTTTTGGCCAAAAATGTATGACACCGTAGTAAATTATGTAGAAGAGTGTCGTATGTCAAGTGGCCGGTAAAACCGCCCATGTCCCCAGGCCCGTTCCTTTAATCCCAATTCCTGTGTCTGGGGAACCATTTTCCCACCTCATAATAGACTGTGTGGGCCCATTGCCCAAGACTAGACAAGGCAACCAATATCTTTTCACAATAATGGATACAGTCACCCGGTATCCCAAGGCTATCCCCTCTGCGAAAAATCACAGCCCGAGTGTTGGTTCGATCCCTAGTAAAGTTCTTTGCCCAGGTGGGCATTCCCCGAGAGATCCAGTCGGACCAGGGTAGCAATTTCACATCTAAAATATTTAAAGAAGCCTTGTCTGGTCTAGGAGTGAACTCCACGAGTTATCGCCCACAGTCTCAAGGGGCGCTGGAAAGGTTTCACCAGACCTTGAAATCAATGTTACGTGCCTTCTGTGAACAGACCACAAAAGATTGGGATGAAAGTATACCCTTCTTATTATTTGCCATTAGGGAAAGCGAGCAGGAGAGTACCGGTTTTTCTCCTTTCGAAATTATCTATGGACACGAGGTTCGTGGCCCGATGGCAGTACTACGAGATACCTGGACAGGACAAACTGAGCCTACATTAAAAGCATCCACAGTGGCGATGAGAGAACAGTTAGCCCTCTCTAGGGAATTTGCCATTAAAAATCTAGGACAGGCTCAAGTCAAAATGAAACATTTATATGATCAACGCTCAAAGCCTCGATCATTTGAACCTGAAGACCTAGTGTTGATACAAAGATTGACTCCTGGACATTCGTTATTACCCCGTTATTTAGGTCCATATGAGGTAGTGAAGAAAGAGAACGATGTCAACTACGTAATTCGGATCCCTGGCAAAAGAAAATCACTCAAAAGATTTCATATTAACCAGCTAAAGGCATACAGAGGAAGTTTGTTATAATATACAGTAGTGTACTGTATATTATAACAAACAGAATAGAGGAAATAAGCTCTAATATACATTATTTAGGTATGCATACTGGCCAGAGAGCCCATCGCAAGTCCGAGTCATCGGTAAACGAGTACGTTGCTAAGTGAGGAGAGGCTGTATGGCAGAATGACATAGAAAACATTAGGAAAACATTGACAATAAATTAAAAACCTAATCACATAGTGGATCTTCTACTGCAATTTCTTCTGACATGTTTAACCCTTTGACTGTTGCAGGCCTCTTTCTGAAACTGTCATTCGATGTCGCAAAATTTAAAAAAAAAAAAAATATTTTTCTTATGAAATGATAATCTTTTCCCAATGGTAATGGCACCAAAAGTTCGAAATTTGGTCAAAAACTCGCGGAATTACACTACCGCAAAGTTAGTGGTCTCGGCGACATATACGTATTGGCGATTTCGCCGACTTTGAGCCCGGTTTTTAGCCAATTCCTCTGTTCCAGTTGACCAAATTCATAGCTCTTTCTTTAGAATTCCATTTTATCTATCAGTTGAGTACAAGAAACCGCCAATTTACCGATTTGAACTACCCAATAAAGTGGTCAGAAATTGGCAATTTGGCCAATTTCACGCAAATAAAAAATGATGCCAATTTCAAAATAGGGTCCAGAATAGACAAGGTAGACATTCTTGGCACTAAAATAACATATCCTCTGTTCATTAGTCACATCTCTAGGCCCCTCTTATATTACTATTGCTTTCTATTTTGATTTTTTATTCATACAAAAAAATAAAAAATTTACTGGTATGCAGGCTACTGCATTATTTTAAAAATGGTATAAATAATATCAGTGCACTAGTGAAAGAATATTAGACTCCCCAGTTGACGTGTGTTGGACGTGTGGTGTGATTTGCTTACTCCTGAACATTGGTAAAAATCAAACATTTCCGCTACTTTGAGCTCAGTTTCAAGGTTGTTTTCATCGTGAAAGTAATAAAAACCATCTCCATTTCTGTAATATGTATTCCATTTTATCACCTAAGACCATGAAAACAAGAATACAACAATAAATACTAAACGAAAATACACCTCAAAGTTGGCGTTTTAATCCAAGAAAACGGTCAGAGTTTTTTTTTCTCATTACACGCTGTGTGCTACAGGATTTTTTTTATGTGGTGCACACTGACCACACAGACCCATTCTCTCACATGTGGGCCTACCAGGTTTCTCCTGCTTGATTTGAAGCCGCTAGAATTTATGAGTATATATACGCCAGAAACAGTGGCGCATAAGACGTATTTATATGGCGTAAACAGTCAAAGGGTTAATTTGTAAACCTGTGAAAGTTTAGAGATTAATAAAGTTAATCACTAGCTGGATCATCCAGCACAGCTTCTTGACTCTTGTAGTGGTGGTACTCAGGCTTTCCCTATGTTCTTGTCTGGCTTCTTGACATTATAATCACACACTTCTTCCAGTATTTCCTTAAGATGCATCTGAAAATAAAAACATGCTAAATTGTTAGAGGCAAGAAGTGCTAAGCTACATCCAAATGGCATCTGCCGACAACAGTAAACACACATGCTGCAGAGCTTAGTTTTAGAGGGATAATGTCTTGCTCTGTGTAGAGCTTTATCAAGTCATGACTTGATAAAAGATCTGCAGAGTGAAACACTGCCTCAAACCTGATCTGATTGTAGAAATCTTCACAAAGACTCTTAAAATCAGATCATTTGCTAATACTTAGGATGAAACTCAAATTTTATTAATCCTTAAACTGTCCAAATGTAGATCTACGTTCACTCAAGCAGCGCTCTGAATATTTTGAAAAAAAAAAAAAAAAAATTAAATTAAAGAGGGCAATTTTCTGTGTGTTATAAGACCAAACAAAATTTTTTAGGACAGTACATACTTACTGAGATATAAGACAGCGAAGTTGGTGCTGGTTGCTCACTTTACGGCAACATGGAGTCCCGCCACTTGCAGAAGTGTTGCCGATATACCTTTTTTTCTCGTTTTTATTTTAATTTTTTTAATTTTTATGTTCTGATAATTACAATTTATAATAGTTCTTATGATTTCATACCCAATCTTTGTTCTGATACTAATATTAGGTACTGAAATAGTACTTAAATAATCACAATCACACTAACAGGTGAATATTTTCACCTGCTTTGGTCATTTACTATTGTCAAGAAATATATACAAAGTATTTATAGGTCTCAGCAATATTTTAGAGATGATGGAGTATATATGAAACTTCTTGAAGCATGGTGTTTATGACGAGTCACTAAATTGCTGACAGGATATGCAGTGGAGTGACACCTGATAACAAAGCACTGCTGCAGGGAACCCTGGCTTTATTTGTTTTCACTGTTACACACAAACATGTATTTTTGTCTGTCTACCTGTCTATCTGTGTCTGTCTGTCTATCTATCAAGCTCTGCTTATCTGTCTTTGTGTGTGTGTGTGTGTGTGTGTGTGTGTGTGTGTGTGTGTGTGTGTGTGTGTGTGTGTGTGTGTGTGTGTCTCTCTCTCTCTCCCTGTGTGTGTGTCTTTCTGTCTGCTTTTCTCTCAGTCTCAGAGCAGCTCATAAACCAACAGGTATTACACATGATACAGAAGTGTACTACTTGACAGTCATGCTTATTATGTCTTATATCTACAAGCACTGTATAGCACTTTGCCTGGATTTCTTGGGTTATCCTAGGTAATTTACACTATGTATAATAGCTGTACTTATGTGTACATGTAAGAGAAAGACAGAGATAGACAGAGATATAGACAGACAGACAGCCAAAGCCAGCCAGCCGGCCAACCTGCCGAATATGTATTACACGTGTTCCAGAATCGTTTCTCTTTACTTAGTGCATAGGTTATCAGACATTCTGGCAGGATGACACTACCAGTGGTATAAAAAATGAAAGGATATTGCACAAATGTTACACATGGGTTATTATTGAGGTTTTTTATATTTCCTTGACCACTTGTGGCCACATCCATCACTTTTCTCTTGAAAGAAAAGTGTTAATATGACATGACATCAGTGAATCCCCTGGTGTTTGCCACACTATTTGCTCTAGCTGGCACTCAGTTGAACTGGTGCTCCAACAAAGTGCTAAGTGGTCCCAGATTTTTTTAAGATTGTGCACATTGAGCGTTAAGACCCATTCTATAATGACCAGGCATCTCAGGCCAATCATGCCAAATTTGGAGGCAGGAAAAATGAAACGTAGACCTATGTTTGGAGCGCTACGTGCATAATGTATACAGTGGACCCTCACATAGTGGAAGTTTTAGCAGTAAAGGTCGAGAACCAAAACCTAGTCATTGTGGTAGTCTACAAGCCTCCGGATGCAACATCCCAGCAATTCCAGGAACAGCTGTTAAAAATTGACCACTGTCTGGAAAATCTTCCAGCTCCTGCACCCAACATCTTGCTCCTGGGGGATTTCAACTTAAGGCACCTAAAATGGAGGAATATAGCAAATAATATTGTTGCAGTAATAACACCAGGAGGCAGCTCTGATGAAAACTCACACTCACACGAGCTTTTAAATCTCTGCACAAAATTCAATTTAAACCAGCAAATAATAGAGCCTACTAGACTGGAGAATACACTAGACCTCATATTCACTAACAATGATGATCTGATAAGAAATGTCACCATATCAAAAACAATATACTCAGATCACAACATAATTGAGGTTCAGACATGTATGCGAGGAGCCCCAGACCGACAAAATGAGACTAGTCACGAGGGAGCATTCACCAAATTCAACTTCAATAACAAAAACATAAAGTGGGACCAAGTAAACCAAGTCCTAACCGATATAAGCTGGGAAGATATACTAAGCAACACAGACCCAAACTTATGCCTAGAACAGATTAACTCGGTGGCACTCGATGTATGCACAAGGCTTATTCCTCTAAGAAAAAGGAGGAGTAGATGTAAAATAGAAAGAGACAGGCGCTCCCTTTACAGGCGACGGAAAAGAATAACAGAGCGGCTAAAAGAGGTCAATATATCTGAAATGCGCAGGGAGACACTGGTCAGAGAAATAGCAAGCATCGAACTTAAGCTAAAAGAATCCTTTAGGAGTCAGGAATCGCGGGAAGAACTAAAAGCTATAAATGAAATCGAAAGAAACCCAAAGTATTTCTTCTCCTATGCCAAATCAAAATCGAGAACAACGCCCAGTATTGGGCCCCTACTTAAACAAGATGGGTCCTACACAGATGACAGCAAGGAAATGAGTGAGCTACTCAAGTCCCAATATGACTCAGTTTTTAGCAAGCCGCTAACCAGACTGAGAGTCGAAGATCAAAATGAATTTTTTATGAGAGAGCCACAAAATTTGATTAACACAAGCCTATCCGATGTTATCCTGACGCCAAATGACTTCGAACAGGCGATAAATGACATGCCCATGCACTCTGCCCCAGGGCCAGACTCATGGAACTCTGTGTTCATCAAGAACTGCAAGAAGCCCCTATCACGAGCCTTTTCCATCCTATGGAGAGGGAGCATGGACACGGGGGTCGTCCCTCAGTTACTAAAAACAACAGACATAGCCCCACTCCACAAAGGGGGCAGTAAAGCAACAACAAAGAACTACAGACCAATAGCACTAACATCCCCATATCATAAAAATCTTTGAAAGGGTCCTAAGAAGCAAGATCACCACCCATCTAGAAACCCATGAGTTACACAACCCAGGGCAACATGGGTTTAGAACAGGTCGCTCCTGTCTGTCTCAGCTACTGGATCACTACGACAAGGTCCTAAATGCACTAGAAGACAAAAAGAATGCAGATGTAATATATACAGACTTTGCAAAAGCCTTCGACAAGTGTGACCATGGCGTAATAGCGCACAAAATGCGTGCTAAAGGAATAACAGGAAAAGTCGGTCGATGGATCTATAATTTCCTCACTAACAGAACACAGAGAGTAGTCGTCAACAGAGTAAAGTCCGAGGCAGCTACGGTGAAAAGCTCTGTTCCACAAGGCACAGTACTCGCTCCCATCTTGTTCCTCATCCTCATATCCGACATAGACAAGGATGTCAGCCACAGCACCGTGTCTTCCTTTGCAGATGACACCCGAATCTGCATGACAGTGTCTTCCATTGCAGACACTGCAAGGCTCCAGGCGGACATCAACCAAATCTTTCAGTGGGCTGCAGAAAACAATATGAAGTTCAACGATGAGAAATTTCAATTACTCAGATATGGTAAACATGAGGAAATTAAATCTTCATCAGAGTACAAAACAAATTCTGGCCACGAAATAGAGCGAAACACCAACGTCAAAGACCTGGGAGTGATTATGTCGGAGGATCTCACCTTCAAGGACCATAACATTGTATCAATCGCATCTGCTAGAAAAATGACAGGATGGATAATGAGAACCTTCAAAACTAGGGAGGCCAAGCCCATGATGACACTCTTCAGGTCACTTGTTCTATCTAGGCTGGAATATTGCTGCACTCTAACAGCACCTTTCAAGGCAGGTGAAATTGCCGACCTAGAAAATGTACAGAGAACTTTCACGGCGCGCATAACGGAGATAAAACACCTCAATTACTGGGAGCGCTTGAGGTTTCTAAACCTGTATTCCCTGGAACGCAGGAGGGAGAGATACATGATTATATACACCTGGAAAATCCTAGAGGGACTAGTACCGAACTTGCACACGAAAATCACTCACTACGAAAGCAAAAGACTTGGCAGACGATGCACCATCCCCCCAATGAAAAGCAGGGGTGTCACTAGCACGTTAAGAGACCATACAATAAGTGTCAGGGGCCCGAGACTGTTCAACTGCCTCCCAGCACACATAAGGGGGATTACCAACAGACCCCTGGCAGTCTTCAAGCTGGCACTGGACAAACACCTAAAGTCAGTTCCTGATCAGCCGGGCTGTGGCTCGTACGTTGGTTTGCGTGCAGCCAGCAGCAACAGCCTGGTTGATCAGGCGCTGATCCACCAGGAGGCCTGGTCACAGACCGGGCCGCGGGGGCGTTGACCCCCGAAACTCTCTCCAGGTAAACTCCAGGTAAACATAACACTATTAATCCATTCCTGAGAGCTCAATGTTAGGCGAAATTATCGTTAGGCGAATTAATTTTCCTCATAAGAAATAATGGAAATCACATTAATCTGTGCAAGACACCCAAAAGTATGAAAAAAAACTTTTTTTACCACATGAAATATTAATTTTAATACACACAAACTGAAGAAGACATGCACAGTTACATGACACTTACATTTATTGAAGATCTGGTGATGATAAATTAGACACATGTGCAACTCTTGGGTATCTTTATTGAGGAAACATTTCGCCACACAGTGGCTTCATCAGTCCATATAAAGGAGAATATTGAAGAACAGGAGGAGAATGAGGTAATCAGTCCCTCAACCTTGAGTCGATGTGGTCAGTCCATCAATCTTTAATAGAATACGGCATACGTGCTAAGGAGCTTATAAACCGTTGGCAGGAGAGGTGCAGCAGTCATAGGTGGTGTCACATTTGTTCAATGTGGAAGTAGGTCGTGCCCAAGAATTATGCAAGCGAAGAATTCCCAAGTATTAAGACACTGCAACTTCTTGGGATCTTAATACTTGGGAATTCTTCGCTTGCCTAATTCTTGGGCATGACCTACTTCCACATTGAACAAATGTGACACCACCTATGACTGCTGCACCTCTCCTGCCAATGGTTTATAAGCTCCTTCTCAGCACGTATGCCATATTCTATTCAAGATTGATGGACTGACCACATCGACTCAAGGTTGAGGGACTGATTACCTCATTCTCCTCCTGTTCTTCAAGATTCTCCTTTATATGGACTGATGAAGCCACTGTGTGGCGAAACGTTTCCTCAATAAAGATACCCAAGAGTTGCACATGTGTCTAATTTATCAACATGTCGGTTCTCTGAACCATTCATCTACAAAGATCTGGTGATGATTGATGGGATGGTAGGAGGGGAGAGTGTTGATGGTGTTAGTGCTTAGAAGGGGAATCCCCTTCCATTATGACTTGAGGTGTCAAGTCCTTTTCCGAGGTTACTTCCCTTCTTCTTTTAATGCCACTAGGACCAGCTTCAGAGTCACTGGACTTCTGTCGCACAACATATCTGTCCATAGAGGTCTGTACCTCTCGTTCCTTTATGACTTTCCTAAAGTGTTTCACAACATTGTTAGTGTAATAGTCACCAGCACGGCTTGCAATAGCTGTCTGAGGGTGATTTTCATCCATGAAGGTTTGCACTTCAAGCCACTTTGCACAGATTTCCTTAATCTTTGAAGTAGGCAACTTCTTCAATTTCTCTCTCCCCTCCTCTGAAGCAGTTTCCTCAGGTCTGGCCTCTTGCTGTTGAAGATGATCTAGCAGCTCATCAGTGGTTAGTTCTTCATTGTCCTCCTCCACCAACTCTTCCACATCCTCCCCACTAACCTCCAACCCCAAGGACTTCCCCAATGCCACAATTGATTCCTCAACTGGCATACGCCTCTCAGGGTTAGCTGCAAACCCTTCAAAATCCCTTTTGTCTACACATACTGGCCACAGTTTCTTCCAAGCAAAATTCAAGGTCCTCTTCGTCACTCCCTCCCAAGCCTTACCTATAAGGTTTACACAATTGAGGATATTAAAATGATCTCTCCAAAACTCTCTTAGAGTCAGCTGAGTTTCTGAGGTCACTACAAAGCACCTTTCAAACAGAGCTTTTGTGTACAGTTTTTTGAAGTTTGCAATGACCTGCTGGTCCATGGGATGCAGGAGAGGAGTGGTATTAGGAGGCAAAAACTCAACGTTAATAAAGCTCATGTCCCCACAAAGTCGCTCTGCCAAGTCTGTAGGATGACCAGGGGCATTGTCTAACACCAGGAGGCACTTAAGGTCAAATTTCTTTTCAATTAGGTAATTTTTCACATTGGGGGCAAATGCATGGTGTAACCAGTCATAGAAAAAGCCCCTAGTGACCCATGCCTTACTGTTTGCCCTCCACAGCACACACAAATTAGCCTTGATGATATTCTTTTGCCTGAACGCTCTGGGAGTTTCAGAGTGATACACCAATAAAGGCTTCACTTTGCAATCACCACTAGCATTGGCACACATTAACAGAGTAAGCCTTTCATAGGCTTATGTCTTAGGAGTGCATTTTCGTCCTGAGTAATGTAGGTACTGCTTGGCATTTTCTTCCAAAACAGGCCTGTTTTGTCACAATTAAACACTTGTTCAGGTTTCAGTCCTTCACTGTCTATGTACTCCATGAATTCATGCACATATTTTTCAGCTGCTTTGTGGTCCAAACTGGCAGCCATGCCATGCCTTATCACACTATGTATGCCACTACGCTTCTTAAATCTCTCAAACCAACCTTTGCTGGCCTTAAATTCACTCACATTATCACTTGTTGCAGGCATTTTTCTAATTAAATCCTCATGCAACTTCCTAGCCTTTTCACTTATGATCGCTTGAGAGATGCTATCTCCTGCTATCTGTTTTACGTTTATCCACACCAATAACAGTCTCTCAACATCTTCTATCACTTGCGATCTCTGTCGAAAACAAAGTTGCACCTTTAGCAAGAACAGCTTCCTTGACTGCTGTTTTCTTGGACACAATAGAAGCGATGGTTGATTGGGGTTTATTATACAACCTGGCCAGCTCAGAGACACGCACTCCACTTTCATGCTTAGCAATGATCTCTTTCTTCATTTCCACAGTAATTCTCACCCTTATTCCTGTAGGGTTGGCACTAGAAGCTTTCTTGGGGCCCATGGTGACTTATTTTGCAGGTGAAATCACTAAAAACGCTGTAATAATATGAAATGTTCCGATTGTATGCTTGGATGTTACTGAGGAGGCTGGCTTATAAACAATGGCACCGGCAGAACAAGTGAGGCTGGCTCAGGCCGCATATAGATGCGTCTCAGACGAATCGCGTTGAACGAGCTTTTTAGCGCTGAGGCAAAACTTTAGCGATAAAATGTATCGCTAGGCGGATTTAACGTTATGTGATGCCAACGTTAGGCGGGGGTCCACTGTACGTGCATAATGTATACAGTGGACCCTCGAATTTTGAATGTACAGATTATCAAACTTTTTGATTTTCGACTGCTTTTTTCGAACCAATTTTGTTTCGAGTATCAAACTCTAGCCATCTCTCGAACTGCCGGGTACTGGACCTGTCTGCCAGCCCGCTCTGTCCACATCCCCGCACAGGCATCGTGGGCAGTCTGGCTGTGTTGATGCTTGAGTGAACACTAACCTGTGTGCTCATTCAAACATTTCACTATTAATTCATTGTGTTTAGTGCTTGTGCAACTGTGAAATAAACTACCATGGGCCCAAAGAAACTTGTTAGTGGTACCCCTGTGGTAAAGAAAGTGAGAAACACCATAGACGTGAAGTAGGAAATAATACAAAAATATAAGAATGGTGTGAGACTTGTTGAGCTTGCCAGAATGTACGGCAAAAACAAGTCAACTATCCCTTCTATCTTGGCAAAGAAAGAGCAAATCAAGGAAGTTGATGTTGCGAAAGGTGTTGATATGCTATCCAAAAATAGACCACAGACAGTTGATCAGGTTGAGAAGTTGTTGCTGGTGTGGATCAAGGATATACAGATGGAACGTGATAGTGTTTCAGAGACGATTATTTATGAAAAGGCAAGGAAGTTGCATGCCGACCTGGAAAACGCCAGGAACCAGTGAATTTAAGGCCAGAAAAGGCTGGTTTGAAAGATTTAAGAAGTGTAGTGGCATACACAATGTTGTAAAGCATGGTGAGGCAGCCAGTTCAGACAAACGGGCAGCTGAGGAGTTTATACAGGAGTTTAAGAGGTACGCAGACACTCAAAAATTCAAACCCCAACAAGTGTTCAGTTGTGACAAAACAGGCCTATTTTGGAAGAAAATGCCAGAGGAGCTACATTACACAGGAAAAAAAAGGCACTGCCAGGACACAAGCCTATGAAAGACAGGCTAACTCTTTGTTCTGTGCTAATGGAACAGATTAATTGTACAGTGGACCCCCGGTATTCGATATTAATCCGTTCCTGAGAGCTCATCGAATACCGATAATATCGAAAACCGAATCAATTTTCCTCTTAAGAAATAATGAAAATCAAATTAATCCGTGCAAGACACCCAAAAGTATGAAAAAAAAAAATTTTACTACATGAAATATTAAGTTTAATGCAATAGAATAATTACAATAACAATAAAATAATTGACACTTACCTTTAATGAAGATCTGGTGATGATTGATGGGATGGAAGGAGGGGAGAGGTGTTAGTGTTTAGAAGGGGAATCCCCTTCCATTAGGACTTGAGGTAGCAAGTCCTTTTCCAGGGTTACTTCCCTTCTTCTTTTAATGCCACTAGGACCAGCTTGAGAGTCACTGGACCTCTATCGCACAACAAATCTGTCGATAGAGCTCTGTACCTCTCGTTCCTTTACGATTTGTCTAAAATGGGCCACAACATTGTCATTGTAATAGCTGTGTTAGGGTGATTTTCATCCATAAAGGTTTGCACTTCAACCCACTGTGCACACATTTCCTTAATTTTTGAAGTAGGCACAATGTATTCCACAACTGGTATAGGCTTCTCAGGGTTAGCCCCAAACCCTTCAAAATCTTTCTTAATTTCCATACTAATTCTCACCCTTTTTACCACAGGATTGGTACTAGAAGCTTTCTTGGGGCCCATGGTGACTTATTTTGCAGAAACAAGCACCAAACACAGTGATAATATGGAATGTACCGAATGTATCCTTAGATGCGCGCACACTGGCTGGCTTGTAAACACTGGCACACAAGGGGCAGTTCAGGCCACATGTGGACAGGTCTCGTACGAATCGTATCGAATACCGGGTTTTCAATCGAATACCGAGGAAAATTTTTTGCGATATAATGCATTGAATACCGGATTTATCGAATACCGATGCTATCGAATACCGGGGGTCCACTGTATTTCCATTATTTCTTATGGGAAATATTGGTTCGACTTTAGAACTAGCTCCTGGAACAGATTAAGTTCGAAACTCAAGGGTCCACTGTATATGTCCACTCATTGTATGCAACACACTAACTGCACAAACATTGTTATCATTATATTGTTGACAAAATCTGTTTACACAAACCCACACTACTTTCCCCACCCCTGATATAGCCTTCCCCACTACCCACACTGTCCTCCCCACCACCCACACTGCCTTCCCCACCACCCATGCCAATTCCCCACCACCCACACTGCCTTCCCCACTACCCACACTGGCTTCTCCACTACCCACTACCCACACTGTCTTCCCCACTACCCACACTATCTTCCCCACTACCCACACTGCCTTCCCCACCACCCATGCTATCTTTCCCACCACCCACATGGAAATAAGTCACTTGGTCTGACTTTTTTGAGTTATCGTAGGTAATCTACACATATGCTATGTTGTTTACATAAACCCACGTTGCCTTCCCCACTACTCACACTGCCTTCCCCACCACCCACATGGAAATAAGTCACTTTGACTTTTTTGGGTTATCCTAGGTAATCTGCACATATATTGCGATGTTTACAGAAACCCACGCTGCCTTCCCCACAACCCACACTGTCTACCACCCCGCCAACTATGCTGTCTTCCCCACCATCCACATCAAAGTAAGTCACTTTGTCTGGCTTTTTTGGTGGAAGGTTGATAATTGTCTGGGTTTTCAGCAGTATTTCTGGTATCCTGGCCATTGCTTTCTGTCACAAATTCCTCAAAACCATGAGATTCATCTTCACTAACACTTCAATCTGTGTTAGAACTATCACTTGGGAAGAGAAGAGTCCCAATTTTCCGGAGAGTGAGATATTCCTTACCACTAGGCTTGGTGATGGAGGCATATTGAATTAGCACTCCCACAGTGCAATGCAGGTGCCCCAATTTTTTTCATACTGCACACATTGACCAAGCAGACCTATTCTCTCACATGCAGGCCTACCAGCTTTCTTCCACTAGATTTGAAGGCATTAGAATTTTGGTGTAGTATTATGGGAGCAACACTGGCTCTTGAGCCAGAATACTACACGACTGACACTGAAAGGGTTAACATGTTGCACAAATGAACAATAAAGATAAACTCACCAAGAGTTAGTTGCATTCCACTTTAAATTTATAATTTTATACAGCATCTCCTCATTTAACAACTGAGTTCTATTCCTAACACAGTGGACCCCCGCCTTACGATATTAATCCGTTCTGAGAGCTTATCGTATGCCGAAATTATCGTAAGGCGAAATAATTTTCCCCATAAGAAATAATAGAAATCAAATCAATCCGTGCAAGACACCCCAAAGTATGACAAAATAAAATTTTTTACCACATGAAATATTAATTTTAATACACACAAACTGAAGAAGACATGCACAGTTAATACTCTAATAAGAGTAGAATACATGACACTTACCTTTATTGAAGATCTGGTGATGATTGATGGGATGGGAGGAGGAGAGAGTGTGGAAGTTGTTATTGTTTAGAAGGGGAATCCCCTTCCATTAGGACTTGAGGTAGCAAGTCCTTTTCTGGGGTTACTTCCCTTCTTCTTTTAATGCCACTAGGACCAGCTTCAGAGTCACTGGACGTCTGTCGCACAACATATCTGTCCATAGAGCTCTGTACCTCTCGTTCCTTTATGATTTGTCTAAAGTGGCTCACAACATTGTCATTGTAATAGTCACCAGCACGGCTTGCAATAGCTGTGTGAGGGCGATTTTCATCCATAAACGTTTGCAGTTCAACCCACTTTGCACACATTTCCTTAATCTCTTTTTTTCAATTCCATACTAATTCTCACCCTTTTTACCACAGAGTTGGCACTAGAAGCTTTCTTGGGGTCCATGGTGACTTATTTTTCAGTTACAAGCACTAAAAACACTGGGATAATGTGAAATGTACCGAATGTATGCATAGATGCGACCGCACTGGCTGGCTTGTAAACACTGGCGCTGAGGCCACACATTTGACGCGTCCTGGACGAGTCACGTAAGGCGAGTTTTTTAGCTTGAGGTGAGGCAAAATTTTTGCGTTAAAATGTATCGTATGACGGATTTAATGTAACGTGATGCCATCGTAAGGCGGGAGTCCACTGTACCTCGTCAATAAACAAATTCGTCTCTAAACGAGGAGCATACTATAATGGCAGTGGGTTTAAGTCAGCCGTCTTTGATATTGCTGCAATGTCACCCTTGAACCATTTAAAATATTTTTAGTATATTTTTAAACGTTTATAGTGTACTGTATATTGTAATAAACAAAATAGAGGAAATCAGCTCTAATATACATTATTTAGGTATGAATACTGGTCAGAGAGCCCATCGTAAGTCCGAGGCATCGGTAAATGAGTGCCTTTCTCATTACATTTTTTTTAGATTCTATGGAACATTCCATTACAGAATAATAAATATTAAATAATAAACCTGAAAATATATGACTGAAGTTTCATGACTTTACAGTGTGTCTTACATAAAATCTATTACAGAAAATTTATAAATTTAACAAAGCTTCAATACATCTGATATTGTGAAATTACTCATGTTACAATAGCCAAAAAATTGTGCAAGTACTGGGCACTGTGCCACCATCCTTGTAACTGTAACTTCATGACTATGCACACTTAGTAAATATAGGTCAGCAGTAGCAAGGAAGCTAAGTTGGTACTCAATGCACATTACACAATTTAATGATGAGAAATTATGAACTCGATAAAACTGGAAGATAATGAGGTTCTGGGTCGGGTAAATAGGAGAGATGGGGATGCATGATGTCATCATTGTTGTTTCATATATTTCCAGAATGGGTTGTAAAAGAAGTGAATGTTGGGGTGTTGAAAAGAAGCATAGGACTGAAGGATAATGGATCTGATATGAAACTGGAGTTGTCACAGTTACTCTTTGCCACTGACAGTTCTTTGGAAGATTATGAAGGGACATTAAAATGATTAGTGAATGAATTTTTTGAGGGGTAAATTAAAGGAAATTAAAATTTTACATAGGAAAGAACACTGTGATGAAAGTAACAAGAAACCTAGATAGTGAAAGACTGGATATCAGGGTGGAGGGAGAGAGCAAGAAAGATGTGAAAGTAGATAGCTGGTAGTAGATGGGTATATGAATAATAGAGTGAGCCATAAAGTAGACAGGGGTTAAAAGATAGGTGTTGATGCAGCCAAAATTTTATCCTGGATTTCGGCTGTCAACTCAGAAATCAGCCATATTGAACGTGTAATATATCACTCTTGAGAAAATTAACCCTTAAACTGTCCAAACATAGATCTACATTTGCACTCATAGCACTGACGTACGAACCACAGCCCATTTGGTCAATTACTGACTTTAGGTGCCTGTCCAGTGCCTTCTTGAAGACAGCCAGGGGTCTATTCGTAATCCCCCTAACGTATGCTGGGAGGTATCCCCCTTACGTATGCTGGGCCCTGGACACTTACTGTGTTGCCTCTCAGTGTACTCGTGACACCCCTGCTTTTCATCGGGGGAATGTTGCATCTCCTGCCGAGTCTTTTGCTTTCATATGGAGTGATTTTTTTGTGCTGGTTTGGTACCAATCCCTCCAGGGCCTTCCAAGTGTATATTATCAGTATCTCTCTCGCCTGCATTCCAGGGAATACAGATCGAGGACCTTCAACTATTTCCAGTAGTTTAGGTGCCTTATCGCACTTATGTGTGCCATGAAAGTTCTTTGTACACTCTCCAGGTCTGCAATGTCGCCAGCCTTGAAGGAGGCAATTAGTGTACAGCAGTATTCCAGCCTAGAGAGCACAAGCGATTTGAAGAGAATCATCATGGGCTTGGCGTCCCTAGTTTGGAAGGTTCTCATTATCCATCCTATCATTTTCCTAGCAGATGAGGTAGATACATTGTTGTGGTCTTTGAAGGCAAGATCCTCTGACATTATCACTCCCAGGTCCTTCACATTACTTTTCCTCCCTACTGTATGGTTAGAATTTGCGGTATACCCTGCCACATTTTTAATTTCTTCAAGTTTTCCATATCTGAGTAGTTGAAACTTCTCCTCGTTGAACTTCATATTGTTGGTAGATAAGACACATAGGCAACATTTAGGCAACTTTATTCCGAAACGTTTCGCCTACACAGTAGGCTTCTTCAGTCGAGTACAGAAAGTAGGCAGGAGCAGTAGAGATGTGAAGACAATGTAATCAGTCCAACACCCTTGAAGTCGTAGATTTGAGGTTGTCAGTCCCTCAGCCTGGAGAAGTTCTGTTCCAAAGTCTGGAACTAACTGAAGATCAAGCAACAGTGTTGAGACTTAAATACTGTCCGAAGGAGAGGTGCAGAGTAGAAGTAGTAGCAGTGAGAATGTAGCCACTGAGAGGTCACGTCCATCTCAGATCGGTATTGTATACCATTTGATATTCACTCAACTTCATATTGTTTTGAGTGGCCCATTCGAAGAGTTGGTTGATGTCTGCACAGTATTAACAAATCTGGGAGCACATATCACCTTGTGGGAGCACCAGTTCAACTGAGCGACAGCTAGAGCAAATAGTGTGGCAAACATCAGGGATTCCCTGATGCCATGTCCCTTTAACACTCCCCTTTTAAGAGGAAAGTAAAAATAGATTAGATAAATACAAGAGTAAGTGTGGGTGGGTGCAAGTTGGACCTGACTAGCTTGTGCTACTAGGTCTGATGTCATGCTCCTTTCTTCAGTGGATGTGACCTGACTAGGTGGGTCATTGGTCTAAGCTGGGGGTGATATGAACCTGCCTTGCATGGGCCTGTAGGCCTGCTGCAGTGTTCCTTCTTTATGTTCTTATGTACTCGGCAGGCTGGCCAACTGGCTGGCTTGCTTTAGTTGCCTCTGGCTGTCTCTCTGTCTATATCTCTGTCTATCTATATTTCTGTCTATCTATATCTCTGTCTCACATGTACACGTAAGTACAGTTATTATACATAGTGTAAATTACCTAGGATAACCCAAAAATTCCAGGCAAAGATAGACAGACAGATAGACAAACAGACAAACATGTATGTATCAGTGAAAACAAATAAAGCCAGGGTTCCCCGAGTGCCCATTTATAAAACGTCACTGAGCTGTCAACAGTATAGGGATGCTTTTCATAACAACATGCTTCAGAGTAGTATATGCCAGGGTGTCTAAAACATTGCTGGGACCTATAAATACAGTGGTCCCTCACTTATCATCGTTAATCCGTTCCTGGAAGTGCAACGATTATCGAAAAGGACGATTTTTGAATAAATTTTCCCCATAAGAAATAATGTAAATGCAATCAATCCATTCCTAACACCCAGAAGTATTAAAACAAAAATTTTTTTTACATGAAATATAAATGTAGTACAGTAGGGCCCCGCTTTACAGCGTTTCACTTTATGGCGTTCCGCTAATACAGTCATTTCAAATTATGACCAAAACTCGCTATACGGCTCCCCCCACCTGACTTTCTAATATGGTCACCGCGCCCCACCCGGTTTGTTTACATTCTCTGTGAGATCCGTAAGCACTAAGTCTCTCCATTATGTATGTAAACTCCAAAATTTTAAGTGTTTTTAAAAGTTATTTCATATTTTATATATACTCTGATAATTATACTTATGTGTACCTGTACTTAACCCTTTCAGGGTCCGTCCCGTAGATCTACGGCTTTACGTTCAGGGTCCAAACCATAGATCTACGCCATGAGCTCAGCTCACTCTGATAAACTGTGAGTGGTACATTTGGGCCTAGATATGAGAGAATACATCTATGTGGTATGTGTGCACCACATAAAACACATCCTGCAGCACACTGTGTATAATGAGAGAAAAAAAATGAAATCATGATTTTTCGATTAAAACAGCAACTTTGCAGTGTTTTTTCGTATGTTTTTTATAGTTGTATTTGCGATTTCTTGGTCTCATTTGATAGAATGGAAGACATATTACAGAAATAGAGATGATTTTGATTGGTTTTAGCATTGGAAATGGCTTGAAACTGAGCTCAAAGTAGCGGAAATGTTAAATTTTTGCCGATATTCAAGAGTAAACAAACGACCTCACACGTCTAATACACGTCAGCTGGTGGGTCTAATATACATTCACAAATATGGTGATGATATTTATACAATTATTACAGTATTGCATAACAGTAAATCTTCTATTTTTTGGTGTGAATAAAAATTCATTATGTGAATAAAAAATCAAAATGGAATTTATTTGTAAAGCCTCAAAACATAACTAATGAACAGAGGAAATGTTAGTTTAGTGCCAGGAATGCCTACATTGTTCATTCTGGACCCTATTTTGAAATTGGAATATTTTGAACTTTGTGTTAAATTGGCCAAATTAACAATTTCCGATCACTTTATATTGTAGTTGGAACAGTTGACTTGGCGATTTCTTGTGCTCAATCGATAGAATAGAAGTAATACTAGTGAAATAGCTAAGAATTTGGTTGATTGGAATAATGTAATTGGCCTAAAATGGGAGTCAAAGTCGGCAAAATCGCCGATTCGTAAATATCGCTGACACATCAAAATTCGCGAGAGCATAATTTCGTCAATTTTCCACCAATTTTCGTACTTTTTGTTTTATTACCTTCACAAAAAGATTCTCTACGATTTCATAAGAAAAAATAACAAATTTTTTTTTTGAAAATTCTTGGACACTGGTGCGTGACTCCAGATTTGGGCCTTGGACCCTGAAAGGGTTAAATAAACTTACATACTGTGCTGGCATGCAGGTACACATTAAAATCAGTAAGAGTGTCTTATGTCTCCAGACGTCATACATGTATTAGTAATGATAATAATAATCATCGAGTCTCATTAACCCTCTGAGGGTCGACAGGCCCTCTCCGAAACTCGTTCTCAGGGTCGGCCAAATTTAAAAAAAAAAAAAATTATTTTTTCTTATGAAAAGATAGAGAATCTTTTCCCGATCATAAAGACACCAAAAGTTTGAAATTTGATAGAAAACTTACGGAATTATGCTTTCGCAAAGTTAGCGGTCTCGGCGATGTTTACACATCGGCGATTTTGCCCACTTTGAGCCCCATTTTCGGCCAATTTCACTGTACTAGTCGACAAAAAACATGAATATTTCGCTAGAACTCCATTTTTTCTATCGAATGGGTGCAAGAAACCACTCATTTATGAAATTCAACTATCCAGTACAGTGGTCAGAATTTAGCAATTTTGCCAATTTCACACAAATTTCAAAAGATGCCAATTTCCGAATAGGGTCCAGAATAAACAAGAAAGACATTCCTGGCACTAAAATGACATTTCCTCTAGTCATTATTCACGTCTCAAGGCCCCTCTTATATTCTTTTGCTTTCCACTTTGAATTTTTATTTTCACAAAAAATATAAGATTTACTGTTATGCAGACTACTGCATTAGTGTAAAAAATGGTATAAATATTATTGGTGCACTTGTGAAAGAATATTAGACTCACCAGTTGACGTGTATTGCACGCTTGGCACGATTTGTTTACTTTTGAAGTTTGGTAAAAATCGAACATTTCTGCTACTTTGAGCTCAATTTCAAGGCATCTTTCATTGTAAAACCAGTCAAAATCATCTCTATTTCTGTAATATGTCTTCCATTCTATAAAATGAGACCAAGAAAACTAGAATACAACAATAAATACCATACGAAAATACACTGCAAAGTCGCTGATTTATTAAAAAAAAATGGTCAAAGTTTTTTTTTTCTCATTATGCACTGTGTGCTGCAGGATTTTTTTTAGACTGTGCACACTGACCACATAGACCCATTCTTTCATATGAAGGCCTACCAGCTTTCTCCCACTAGATTTGAGGCCGCTAGAATTTATGAGTACTAGTACGTCAAAAACCCCTACGCGTAAGACATACTAGTACGACGAAAACCCTCAAAGGGTTAAATGTCCTATATTACGTTGATATACATATTTTCATTAATCCATCTATGACATTTTTTCAAAATTATATAATAAACATGATGAATAACATATAAAGATGATAAATACACCCCACAGTAGAATAAATAAACATAAATATGAGATGTGGTAGCAGACGCCTTGCACAAGTGAAGCCATATTAGAAATAATAATAGGTCTCCCTCAACATTCACGAGGGTTAGGGGATCAAGAGCCTCGCGAATGTTGAAAAATCGCGAATGTTTGGTGCCCCAATATACTGTAGGGAAATATAATACAATACTGCTTCCTTAACTTGTCGAACCATGAACAATCATAAAATACATGAAAACGTCATAAATTGTACTAAATACATACATTATGCCTTAATAACATGTATGTTATTAAATACCACTACCTCCACCACTGTGAGTCCCTACTACCCTCCCTCCGACCCCTGCAACTGGCAGCCAGCCCTCCCACCACTGTGTGGTGAGTGTTTTGTTTGTTCATTATTTGCTGTTAAACTACAGTATAAATAATGTAAACCCATCCATGACTACATATTGGAATGGCTATTCAGACAGGTATTGGAAGGTGACATCATGTGTTTACTCTTGAACACAGCAAAGAATCAAACATTTCTGCTACTGCTAATAATAATAATAATAAAAATAATATAATAATAATAATAATAATAATAATAATAATAATAATAATAATAATAATATATAATAATATTAATAATAATAATAATAATAATAATAATAATAATAATAATAATAATATAATATAATAAACTAATAATAATTTTTTTTTTTTTTTTTTTTTTTTTTTTTTTTTTTTTTTTTTTTTTTTTTTATTATCACACCGGCCGATTCCCACCAAGGCAGGGTGGCCCGAAAAAGAAAAACTTTCACCATCATTCACTCCATCACTGTCTTGCCAGAAGGGTGCTTTACACTACAGTTTTTAAACTGCAACATTAACACCCCTCCTTCAGAGTGCAGGCACTGTACTTCCCATCTCCAGGACTCAAGTCCGGCCTGCCGGTTTCCCTGAATCCCTTCATAAATGTTACTTTGCTCACACTCCAACAGCACGTCAAGTATTAAAAACCATTTGTCTCCATTCACTCCTATCAAACACGCTCACGCATGCCTGCTGGAAGTCCAAGCCCCTCGCACACAAAACCTCCTTTACCCCCTCCCTCCAACCCTTCCTAGGCCGACCCCTACCCCGCCTTCCTTCCACTACAGACTGATACACTCTTGAAGTCATTCTGTTTCGCTCCATTCTCTCTACATGTCCGAACCACCTCAACAACCCTTCCTCAGCCCTCTGGACAACAGTTTTGGTAATCCCGCACCTCCTCCTAACTTCCAAACTACGAATTCTCTGCATTATATTCACACCACACATTGCCCTCAGACATGACATCTCCACTGCCTCCAGCCTTCTCCTCGCTGCAACATTCATCACCCACGCTTCACACCCATATAAGAGCGTTGGTAAAACTATACTCTCATACATTCCCCTCTTTGCCTCCAAGGACAAAGTTCTTTGTCTCCACAGACTCCTAAGTGCACCACTCACTCTTTTTCCCTCATCAATTCTATGATTCACCTCATCTTTCATAGACCCATCCGCTGACACGTCCACTCCCAAATATCTGAATACATTCACCTCCTCCATACTCTCTCCCTCCAATCTGATATTCAATCTTTCATCACCTAATCTTTTTGTTATCCTCATAACCTTACTCTTTCCTGTATTCACCTTTAATTTTCTTCTTTTGCACACCCTACCAAATTCATCCACCAATCTCTGCAACTTCTCTTCAGAATCTCCCAAGAGCACAGTGTCATCAGCAAAGAGCAGCTGTGACAACTCCCACTTTGTGTGTGATTCTTTATCTTTTAACTCCACGCCTCTTGCCAAGACCCTCGCATTTACTTCTCTTACAACCCCATCTATAAATATATTAAACAACCACGGTGACATCACACATCCTTGTCTAAGGCCTACCTTTACTGGGAAAAAAATTTCCTTCTTTCCTACATACTCTAACTTGAGCCTCACTATCCTCGTAAAAACTCTTCACTGCTTTCAGTAACCTACCTCCTACACCATACACTTGCAACATCTGCCACATTGCCCCCCTATCCACCCTGTCATATGCCTTTTCCAAATCCATAAATGCCACAAAGACCTCTTTAGCCTTATCTAAATACTGTTCACTTATATGTTTCACTGTAAACACCTGGTCCACACACCCCCTACCTTTCCTAAAGCCTCCTTGTTCATCTGCTATCCTATTCTCCGTCTTACTCTTAATTCTTTCAATTATAACTCTACCATACACTTTACCAGGTACACTCAACAGACTTATCCCCCTATAATTTTTGCACTCTCTTTTATCCCCTTTGCCTTTATACAAAGGAACTATGCATGCTCTCTGCCAATCCCTAGGTACCTTACCCTCTTCCATACATTTATTAAATAATTGCACCAACCACTCCAAAACTATATCCCCACCTGCTTTTAACATTTCTATCTTTATCCCATCAATCCCGGCTGCCTTACCCCCTTTCATTTTGCCTACTGCCTCACGAACTTCCCCCACACTCACAACTGGCTCTTCCTCACTCCTACAAGATGTTATTCCTCCTTGCCCTATACACGAAATCACAGCTTCCCTATCTTCATCAACATTTAACAATTCCTCAAAATATTCCTTCCATCTTCCCAATACCTCTAACTCTCCATTTAATAACTCTCCTCTCCTATTTTTAACTGACAAATCCATTTGTTCTCTAGGCTTTCTTAACTTGTTAATCTCACTCCAAAACTTTTTCTTATTTTCAACAAAATTTGTTGATAACATCTCACCCACTCTCTCATTTGCTCTCTTTTTACATTGCTTCACCACTCTCTTAACTTCTCTCTTTTTCTCCATATACTCTTCCCTCCTTGCATCACTTCTACTTTGTAAAAACTTCTCATATGCTAACTTTTTCTCCCTTACTACTCTCTTTACATCATCATTCCACCAATAATAATAATAATATAATAATAATAATAATAATAATAATAATAATAATAATAATAATATATAATATAATACTAATAATAATAATAATAATAATAATAATAATAATATAATAATAATAATAATAATAATAATAATAATAATAATAATAATAATAATATAATAATAATAATAATAATAATAATAATAATATAATAATTAATAATAATAATATAATAATAATAATAATAATAATAATAATAATAATAATATAATAATACTAATAATAATAATAATAATAATAATATAATAATAATAATATAATAATAATAATAATAATAATAATAATAATAATAATAATAATAATAATAATAATATATAATATAATAATACTAATAATAATAATAATAATAATAATAATAATGGTAATAATAAAAATAATAAATACGATAGAATTGAAGAAGGAAATTGTACAAAAATACGAGGGTTGAAGCAGTGGTGGAGAAAGTGGTTGACGCATCGTCAGTGTGGCTTTGTTTATGCTGGAGTGAGTATTAGTCTCCGTGCTCTTCCAAACATTTCACAATAATTCATTGTACAGTGGACCCTCAACTAGCGATTGCATCGATTAACGATAAATCTGACTAGCGATTCATTTAAACGCAAAAATTTTGCCTCGACTAGCGCTTAAAAACCCGACCAGCGCTTTTCGTTCCGTACCATACGCGTCCACTTTGGCCTGAGCGCGCCTCACTTGTCCCTTTGGTGCCAGTGTTTACAAGCCAGCCAGCCACCGCGGTTGCTTCCAAACATACAACAACTGGAACACTTCATATTATCACAGCCTTTTTAGTGATTGCACCTGCAAAATAAGTCACCATGGGCCCCAAGAAAGCTTCTAGTGCCAACCCTACAGCAAAAAGGGTGAGAATTACTATGGAGATGAAGAAAGAGATCATTGATAAATATGAAAGTGGAGTGCGTATCTCTGAGCTGGTAGGTTGTATAATAAACCCAATCAACCATTGCTACTTTTTGTGGGCAAGAAAACGGCAGTCAAGGAAGCTTTTTCTTGCCAAAGGTGCAACTAGTTTTTGAAACTGAGATCGCAAGTACTCGAAGATGTTGAGAGACTGTTATTGGTTTTGATAAACGGGGAAACAGATAGCAGGAGACAGCATTTTCTCAAGCGATCATATGTGAAAAGGCTGGGAAGTTGCATGATGATTTAATTAAAAAAATGCCAGCAACTAGTGATGATGTGAGTGAATTTAAGGCCAGCAAAGGTTGGTTTGAGAGATTTAAGAAGCATAGTGGCATACATAGTGTGATAAGGCATGGTGAGGCTGCCAGTTCGGACCACAAAGCGGCTGAAAAATATGTGCAGGACTTCAAGGAGTACATAGACAGTGAAGGACTGAAACCTGAAAAAAGTGTTTAATTGTGACGAAACAGGCCTGTTTTGGAAGGGAAAAAGCCAAGCAGGACGTACATTACTCAGGAGGAAAAGGCACTCCCAGGACATAAGCCTATGAAAGACAGGCTTACTTTGTTGATGTGTGCCAATGCTAGTGGTGATTGCAAAGTGAAGCCTTTATTGGTGTATCACTCTGAAACCCCCCGAGTGTTCAGGAAAAACAATGTCCTCAAGGCTAATTTGTGTGTGCTGTGGGGGGCAAACAGTAAGGCATGGGTCCCCTAGGGACTTTTTTCTATGACTGGTTACACCATGCATTTGCCCCCCAAGTGAAAATTACCTAATTGAAAAGAAATTAGACCTTAAGTGCCTCCTGGTATTAGACAATCCCCCCGGTCTCCTACAGATGTGGCAGAGCGACTTTCCCAGGGACATGAGCTTCATTAAGGTGAAGTTTTTGCCTCCTAATACCCCTCCTCTCCTGCAGCCCATGGACCAGCAGGTTATTTCAACTTCAAGAAACTGTACACAAAAGCTATGTTTTGAAAAAGGGGCTTTGTAGTGACCTCAGAAACTCAATGACTCTAAAAGAGTTTGGAAGATCATTTTACCATCCTCAATTGTGTAAACAAATTTTAGGTAAGGCTTGGGAGGAAGTGACTAAGAGGACATTGAACTCTGCTTGGAAAAAACTGTGGCCAGAATGTGTAGACAAAAGGGATTTTGAAGGGTTTGAGGCTAACCCCGAGAATCCTATGCCAGTTGAGGAATCCATTGTGGCATTGGGGAAGTCTATGGGGTTGGAGGTTAGTGGGGAGGATGTGGAAGAGTTGGTGGTGGAGGACAGTGAAGAGCTAACCACTGATGAGCTGCTAGATCATCTTGAACAGCAAGAGGGTAGACCTGAGGAAACTGCTTCGGAGAGGGAGAGAGAAATTGAAGAAGTTGCCTACTTCTAAGATTAAGGGAAAACTGTGCAATGTGGCTTAAAGTGCAAAGCTTTATGGATGATATCACCCCGACACAGCTACTGCAAGCTGTGTTGGCAACCTGTACACTGACAATGTTGTGAACCACTTTAGGAAAGTCATAAAGGAACGAGAGGTACAGGCCTCTATGGACAGATATGTTGTGCGACAGAAGTCCAGTGACTCTCAAGCTGGTTCCTAGTGGGATTAAAAGAACAAGGGAAGTAACCCCAGAAAAAGACTTGCTGCCTCAAGTGCTAATGGAAGGGGATTCCCCTTCTAAACAGTAAGAAGATAACGCTCTCCCCTCCTCCCATCCCATCAGTCATCACCAGATCTTCAATAAAGGTAAGTGTCATGTAACTGTGCATGTAATCTTCAGTTTGTGTGTATTAAAATTAATATTTCATGTGGTAAAAATTTTTTTTTTCAATACTTTTGGGTGTCTTGCACGGATTAATTTGATTTCCATTATTTCTTATGGGGAAAATTAATTCGCATAACGATAATTTCGCATAACATTGAGCTCTCAGGAACGGATTAATATCGCTGGTTGAGGGTCCACTGTATTTGGTGCTTGTAGATTGAGTGTGACTGGAGTGGTTGAGGCAGTGGTAGAGGCAGTTATAGAGGCAGTGATAGAGGCAGTAGGTGACGCAGTGGGTGAGGCAGTGGTAGAGGCAGTGATAGAGGCAGTGATAGAGGCAGTGGGTGAGGCAGTGGTAGAGGCAGTGATAGAGGCAGTGATAGAGGCAGTGATAGAGGCAGTGATAGAGGCAGTGGGTGAGGCAGTGGGTGAGGCAGTGGGTGAGGCAGTGGGTGAGGCAATGGTAGAGGCAGTGATAGAGGCAGTGATAGAGGCAGTGGTATTTACTAACATATATGTTATAAATAATAATAGTACATGTTAATATTAATAACATTTATAATAATAATAAATGTTATTCATAATGTACTATTATTATTATTATTATTATCACTGCCTCTACCACTGCCTCACCCACTGCCTCACCCACTGCCTCTATAACTGCCTCAACCACTGCCTCTATCACTGCCTCTACCACTGCCCCTACCACTGCCTCTATCACTGCCTCTACCACTGCCTCAACCACTGCCTCTATCACTGCCTCTATCACTGCCTCTATCACTGCCTCTATCACTGCCTCAACCACTCCAGTCACACTCAATCTACAAGCACCAAACACAATGAATTATTGTGAAATGTTTGGAAGAGCACGGAAACTAATACTCACTCCAGCATAAACAAAGCCACACTGACGATGCGTCAACCACTTCCTCCACCATTGCTTCAACCCTCGTATTTTTGTACAATTTCCTTCTTCAATTCTATCGTATTTATTATTATTATTATTATTATTATTATTATTATTATATTATTATTATTATTATTAGCAGTAGCAGAAATGTTTGATTCTTTGCTGTGTTCAAGAGTAAACACATGATGTCACCTTCCAATACCTGTCTGAATAGCCATTCCAATATGTAGTCATGGATGGGTTTACATTATTTATACTGTAGTTTAACAGCAAATAATAAACAAACAAAACACTCACCACACAGTGGTGGGAGGGCTGGCTGCCAGTTGTGGGGGTCGGAGGGAGGGTAGTAGGGACTCGTGACGGTAAACTTAAATATGATTTGGCGGCTGGGAATTTGGCGGTTGGGAATTCGCGAATGTGTGAAGCCCGCGAAAGTTGAAAATGTGAATGTTGAGGGAGACCTGTAATAATAATAATAATCAAAGAGTCTCAATAAATGTCGTATATTACGTTAATATACACATTTTCATTAATCCATCCATGATATTTTTTTCAAAATTATACATGTATAATAAACATGATACATGATGAATAACATATAAAGATGATAAATACACCCCACAATAGAATAAATAAACATAAATGTGAGATGTGGTAACCAGATAACTTGTACAAGTGATGCCAAGAATAACATTTTCTCTAATCTAACATAAGAGAAAATGTGTTACTGGGAGTAACTGTAGAAAATTGTTCCTTTCATATGTATGTATGTAAGTTTATTCAGGTATACACAAATACAGTTACATAGATTATCATACACAACAAAATATGTGTAGAGAACCTAGGATAACCCAAAAAAGTCAGAGTGACTTATTTCCATTGCCTTCACTCAGAGCATCATTTCTTCTCAAAATGATGTTACATGAGAATATGAGTGTTATTGTGTTATTCTTTATTTATTCTACCATATCAATGTAGAGACAACCTGTACACAATGTAACTTGTACACAAACCAAACGTGTACACTTTGTTTACAAAACTTACCTTCGCCTGGTTTGTTTACATAACTCTGCGCCTGTCCTCTCTCATGCGCTCATTCTTTCTCTCTCTCATTTATTCGTTTTATCTCATTTACTTACTCCTGACCCTACATTAAGACTACAAATATTTTAAGGTAAGTAATGAGTGAACTGTATATACATTTTATCGCTCTGGGATGCTTAAATATCATAGAATATGTGTGGGTGGGTTGGCCTGGTATGGTAGCCCGGCTGACTACCATACATACCACACTTGATTTTTTACAATAAATGCTACACATCTCATCCTAGATTAAGACTACAAATATTTTAAGGTAAGTAATGAGTAAACTGTATATGCATTTTATCGCTCTGGGATGCTTAAATGTAATAGAATATTATGTGTAGGTGGGGTGGCTGGTATGGTAGCCTGGCTGACTACCATACATACTACACTTGATTTCTTACAATAAATACTTCTTACTGTCTCACCCTAGATTAAGACTATAAATATTTTAAGGTAAGTAATGAGTGCACTATGTGTGTATTGTACTTTTTTATTGTTTTTTGATGCCTAGTTCTAATGCTAACTTAATATATGTTAGTGTAAACTTGTTATCTAGTATTTGTATGCATTTATAAGTGGAAAAAAAGGGTGTTCCACTTTACGGCGATTTCCGCTTTACGGCGGAAGCCTGGAACCTAACCTACCGTATAAGTGGGGCCCTATTGAACATAAACAATACAATGGGACATGATGAATGAAACATCAACAGCATAACACTTACCTTTATTGGTGATTCTTCTTAGTGTATGGAAGACTGGAGGAGGAGACAGATTGGATTAGCTACTGTTTGGAAGGGGAACCCCTTCCATCAATACCTCAGGTACCAAGTGCTTTTCTGGGGTTACTTCTCTTCTCTGTTTCTTAATGCCACTAGGACCAGCTTGAGAGTCACTGGAGTCCTGTCTCACAAAAAAAAGTGCCCAGAGAGCTCTGTTTCTGGCATCTCTTTAAAACTTCTCTAAAATGGGCCAAGACTCTGTTACTGTACAAGTTGCCGATATGGCTTGCAACATCCTTCTCAGGGTGATGTTTCTCCATAAATCTTTCCATCCTAAACCCCCCATTTCAAACCCTGCCTTATCACACTGTGTATGCCTCTATGCTTCTTAAATCTCTCAAACCAACCTTTGCTGGCCTTAAATTCACAATTATCAGTACTCGTTGCAGGCAATTTCTTTACCAGATCGTCATGCAACTGCCTAGCCTTTTCACAAATAATCGACGTCATAAAACTATCTCCTGCTAATTGTTTCTCGTTTATCCACACCAATAATAACTTCTCAACATCTTCGAGTACTGGTGATCTCATTTTTGTCAGCATATTTACCCCCTTTGCAAAAAACAGCTTCCTTGATTTCCTTTTTCTTGGGCCCCGATGGATTGGTTGTATAGGATTTGTTATACATTCCTGGCCAGTTCAGCCACACGTACGCCACTTTCATATTGTTCAGTGATGTTTTTCTTAAATTCAATCATATTTCTCACTTTCTTTACCAAAGGCTTGGCACTAGGAGCTTTCTTTGAAGCTATGGTAGCTTATTTAGCACTTGCAAGCACTAAAATGAATGGAGTATTATGAAATATTTTGTATGAACAAGTGAGGGGACCGTTGCTCACTGGTAAACAATGGCACACTGGTTGGGAAGGGAGGCCGAGGCGGCTCAGAGCGTGAGTATGTGTCCCGGACAAAGGACGATTAGCGAGTAAACCGACCATTTCCGAGCCAATGTTTGGACGAGAATAACGTGACAATTTCTGAAAAGGACGACTATCGAGCCGGATGATTATTGAGGGACCACTGTACTTTGTATATATTTCTAGACAATAATAAATAACCCAGGCAGGTGTAAATGTTCACCTGTCAATGTGATTGTGACTATTTGAGTATTATTCAGTTCCTAATACAGTGGACCCCTGGTTAACGATATTTTTTCACTCCAGAAGTATGTTCAGGTGCCAGTACTGACCGAATTTGTTCCCATAAGGAATATTGTGAAGTAGATTAGTCCATTTCAGACCCCCAAACATACACGTACAAATGCACTTACATAAATACACTTACATAATTGGTCGCATTCGGAGGTAATCGTTATGCGGGGGTCTACTGTATTAGTGTCAGAACAAAGATTTGCTATGGAATCACAAGAACTATTATAAATTGTAATTATCAGAACCTAAAAATTATATAAATTAAAATAAAAATGAGAAAAAAGGTATATCAGCAACACTTCTGCAAGCAGCAGAAGTCGATGTTGCCGTCAGGTGAGCATCTAGATCCAACTTCGGGGCCTTATATCTCGGTAAGTACTTACCCTAAAACATTTTTTTAATCCTATAACATGTAGAAAAATGTGCTCTTCATTAAAAAACAAAAAAGATTTTTTTATTTTTCAAAATATTCGGAGCACCACATAAGTGAACGTAGATCTACATTTGGACAGTTTAAGGGTTAAATGTCTTATTTTAGATTAATATAGACATTGTCATTAATCCATCAATGATATTTTCTTCAAAATTATATAAGAAACACATTACATAGCATATAAAAACATGCAATGTTTATATGCAATGTATGTTTAACAATAATCACTCTTGGGCTCATTAAATGTCTTATTTTCATTAACCCTTTGACTGTCGCAACCCCAAATCCTGAGGTGTCTTCTGGTGTCGCAAAATTTAAAAAAAAAAAGAAATTATTTTTTCTTATGAAATGATAGAGAATCTTTTCCCGATTGTAATGACACCAAAAAAACGAAATTTGATGGAAAAATGATGGAATTATGCTCTTGCGAAGTTAGCGACCTCGGCGCTGTTTACAAATCGGCGATTTTGCCCACTTTGAGCCCTATTTTCGGCTAATTCCCTTGTTCCAGTCCCCCAAACTCATAGCTATTTCTTTAGAACTCCATTTTTTCTATCGATTGAGTACAAGAAACTGCCCATTTACCGATTTCAACTACCTAATAATGTGGTCAGAAATTTGCAATTTGGCCAATTTCACGAAAACTAAAAAATATGACAATTTCAAAATAAGGTCCAGAATGAACAATGCAGACATTCCTGGCTCTAAAATAACATTTTCTTTGTTCATCAGTCACGTCTCCAGGCCCCTCTGATATTACTCTTGCTTTCTATTTTGAATTTTTATTCAAACAAAAAATAGAAGACTTCCTATTATGCAGACTACTGCAATACTGTAATAATTGTATAAATAACATCAACCCATTCATGACTGCATATTAGAATGGCTAGTTGGACATTTATTGGACAATGGCATCATTTGTTTACTTTTGAACATTGGCAAAAATCAAACATTTCCCCTACTTTGAGCTCCATTTCTAGGTTCTTTTTATAGTAAAATCAATCAAAATCACCTCTATTTCTATAATATGTTTTCCATTCTATCAAATGAGACCAAGAAAACGAGAATATGACCATAAATACTATACGAAAATAGACCACAAAGTCGGCATTTTAATTAAAAAAACGGTCGGAGTTTTTTTTTTCTCATTATGCACTGTGTGCTCCAGGATTTTTTTTATATGGTGCACACTGACCACACAGACCCATTCTCTCACATGTGGGCCTACCAGCTTTCTCCTGCTCGATTTGAAGCCGCTAGAATTTATGAGTATATATATGTCAAACACGGTACCTCGTAAGACGTATATATACGGCCGCGACAGTCAAAGGGTTAATCCATCTACGATATTTTCTTCAAGAAACACGTTACACAGCATATAGCATATAAACATCGCATATAAACATGCAATGTTTATATGCTATGGAGTGGAGAGTCGGGTGGAGAGTAAACATTATGTTTTCTGTGATTCATTATTAGAGAAAACTGTGAATATGGCATCTCGCCCAGTCGCTGCCCTTCATATGCATTTGTTTACAATTCTCAGCATAAATTACTCATTACTTCTCGCTTTATTTATGATGGCATCTAAAGGTACCTGGAGTTTACCTGGAGAGTGTTTTGGGGGTCAATGCCCCCCACAGCTCAGACTGAGACCAGGCCTCATGGTGGATCAGGGTAATAATATGGCTGTGTAGTGTAGCCCAGGGAGGAGTGCTACATACATGTACCTACATCTACCTCTATAGGGAGTTGGAGATTCCCAACTCCCTCTCCCCTCCTGCCTTCTTCAATACGCCAACAGGAGTCTTCAATAAAGGAATTATTGTTATTATTATTATTATTATTATTATTATTATTATTCCTTCTTCTTCCTTCCTCTTCGTCGTCGTTGTCGTCCTTGTCGTTGTCATCCTCCTCCTCGTCCTCCTCCTCATCCTCGTCGTCCTCCTCCTTGTCCTTGTCGTCCTCGTCCTCGTCGTCCTCCTCCTCCTCCTCCTCCTCCTCCTCCTCATCCTTCTCCTCCGCATCCTCCTCCTCCTCGCCCTCCTCCTCCTCCTCATCCTCCTCCTCCTCCTCCTCCTCGTCCTTCTTGTCCTCCTCCTCCTCGTCCTCATCCTCCTCTTCCTCATCCTCCTCTTCCTCGTCCTCCTCCTCCTCATCCTCCTCGTCCTCGTCCTCCTCCTCCTCGTCCTCCTCCTCCTCGTCCTCATCCTCCTCCTCCTCCTCATCCTCCTCCTCGTCCTCATCCTCCTCCTCGTCTTCCTCATCCTCCTCCTCGTCTTCCTCATCCTCCTCCTCATCCTCCTCCTCGTCCTCCTCCTCCTCCTCCTCCTTATATACTTCCACATATCCAAAACATTGCTGGGACATATAAATACATACTTTGTAGATATTCCAAGACAATAGTAAATGACCAAGGCAGGTGTAAATGTCCACCTGTCAGTGTGTTTGTGACAATTTGAGTACAATTTCAGTACCTAATACTAGTGTCAGAACAAAGATTGGTTATGAAATGACAAGAACTACTATAAATTGTAATTATCAGAACATAAAAATTATATAAAATACAGTGGACCCCCGCATACCGACGGCATCACATAACGTACAATCCGCATACCGCTCGCTTTTATCGCAAAAATTTTGCCTCGCATACCGCTCAAAAACCCGCTCACCACTCTTCGTCCGAGACGCGTCCAATGTGCACCCTTAGCCAGCCTCACATGTGCCGCCGGTGGCATTGTTTACCAGCCAGCCTCCGCGGTAACATCCAAGCATACAATCGGAACATTTCGTATTATTACAGTGTTTTTG
>NC_069451.1:35455061-35480161 GCF_026875155.1 Cherax quadricarinatus | reverse complement strand
GTGAGGCCTGGTCATGGACCAGGCTCCCGGGGAGTAGACGCTTGAAACACCCTCCAGATATACTCCAGATATCCTCTATTAGAGCTTCACACTAAAACATGGCCTCGTATAATGCTAAAATGATCTGATTTTACCCTTTTAAGTTCATATTCTTAATCATCATAAATAATAGCACCTCTGGTGCAATTTTTAGCAGTTTTAAAAATCTGCATGAAAATGGCTAAAATGCTTTTTGTATGTGAAAATCCTTCTCTCTAAAAATGGAAAATAAGCACGATGAAACTGTTTGTTGGATCAATTATCTCTAAGCAAGAGTATTACTATACACTAACAGCCCTTTTCAAGGCAGGTGAAATTGCAGACATGGAGAATATATAGGGAACTTTCACTGCACATATAAGTACAATAATGCACCTAAATTACTGGGAATGGTTGAAGTCCCTTGACCAGTACTCCTTGGAATGCAGGTGAGAAAGATACATGATAATATACACTTGAAAAATCCTAGAGGGAATAGTCCCAGATCTGCACACGGAAATCACTCCTTATGAAAGCAAAAGACTCGGCAGGTGTTACGTCCCCTAACAAAAAGCAGGGGCACTATAAGTACACTAAGAGACAACACAGTAAGTGAGAGGGAGCCAATGATTGTTCACCTGCCATGGGGGTGCTGACCCTCAAAATACCCTTCAGGTATACTCCAGGTATCCTCTATTAGGTTCTTGGAAACTGCAACTTTAAGCAAAATGACAAATAACAAAACCAATTTTACCATAGGTTAATTGTTGTTGTTGTTGTTGGGTTTGTCAGGGCCACTGACAGCATAAGCCGTATCGAGCCCGGTTTCTCGATGGTACAACAAAGATTTGTTGCCCAAGGCTGGGCAATGAAAGAAAAAGGAACAAAAGTTCCTTTGTGAACAGAGATAGAAACTTGAAGTTTCCAATTAGATCCGATGGACCCCCTTCCCAAGCCTCAGCAGAGAGGGACGCCCACACCCCCACCTGAATTCAGTAATCGGCTTCCCACCAAAGACCGTTAAAGAATTTTCCACAGATCAGAAAAAATGGAGCTGGCTAAATTAAGCCGATGTATAGGTGCCCCTCCTGTAGAGTGCCCGGCAGGCAAAATAGATGAGGACAAGCGTCCTAGAGAGAATAGTGGAAATTTGTCACCGATACACAGGCGAGAGAGAGACGTCCACATCCGACAAAGGCTGATGGGTGCACAGTGCACCTTCAGCACTCATTGCAACAGGGATAAATTAAAGAATAAATGTTTACTAATCAAAAGTGTAAGGAGCACCACCATTCAGTTCAAAAACAAACATGCAAATGCCACACAGACAGTGGGCCTGACTGGAACTTAATTGATTTTTTCTCATCAACATTACAATGAAACAATGTTAAGTGAGGACTTACTGTATATTCATTATGGAACTGTTTATTGGATCAGTTATTTCCCACAGTTGACAATGACTTATTGCACCAAAAACTTGAACATTACAGGGTCAGAGGACACTCATTGATTACCTGAAATCTTATCTTAGCTATAGAACCCAGTATGTATACACAAATGGAGCTAACTCCACTACACAACCAGTTCTTGTTGGAGTCCCACTGGGGAGAGTCCTTGGCAAACTTCTCTTTCTCATCTACATCAATGACCTCCCAAATGCATCTAAACTCCTTACACCCATTTTATTTGCAGATGACACTTCTTATGTCTTCTCTCACGAAATCGTAATGACACGATTACTAGAGTTCGTCACGGCCCCACTAGCTGGAGATTCATCTGTAAAAATTTGCATTTGTGGTGACAGTGGTGCCTATGCTAACCTTCCTATGGTGTATAAATATACCTAGTTGGATGAATCTTATTGTGGCTAGCTGGCCCAATGGCTAATGTGACGGTCTGGAGTTTTGAGACTCTCTGATCATAAATTCTAACACCACCCATGGTATTGTTTGTTTGCAATCGTGTCATTATGATTTCATGAGTCATGTTGATGGCTTTGAGGGGACTTGAGCTAGCGTTCATCAAGGCCACGCTAGGAGATTTGTCTGTAAAAACTTGCATTTGTGGTCACAGTGGTGCCTATGCTAACCTTCCTAGTTGGATGAATCTTATTGTGGCTAGCTGGCTCAGTGGCTAACACGAAGGTCTGGAGTTTTGAGACTCTCTGATAGTGGGTTCCTAACCTTGCCCGTGGTATGGTTTATGTCTTCACTCACCCAAACACAACTATACTAACACACACTGTAAATGCTGAAGTACTAAAAATATCTACTTGGATGACCACCAACAAACCTACTCTCATTATAGATAAACCTTATTTTATGCTGTTTGGAAACAGAGCTACAAATGTACAGATAAACTTACTGATCAATGGGTCACCCATTTCTAGACACACACAGAGGGCAAATTTCTAGGTTTCCACCAGTATGCATGCCTAAATAATGTATATTAGAGCTGATTTCCTCTATTCTGTTTATTACAATATACAGTACACTACTGTATAAACATTTAAAAATATACCAGAAATGTTATAAATGGTGCAAAAGTAACATTAAAACAATATCAATGTTAGTTGACACAAACCCACTACCATTATAGTATGCTCCTCACTTAGTGACGAATTCATTTACCAACATGGTTTTAGGAATGGAACTCGGTTGCTAAGTGAGAAGAGGCTGTACTGCAGGGTAAGAGAGACTTGAGACTCATTTCAGAATTTCTCAGTACTCCAGTACAACCATCAGCATCAGTGCATGAGTTTCAACCATCCACCTCTACTAACAATCCATAACCTTCCACCTCTACTAACAATACATAACCATCCACCTCTACTAACAATCCATAACCTTCCACCTCTACTAACAATACATAACCATCCACCTCTTACTAAAATACATAACCATCCACCTCTACTAACAATACATAACCATCCACCTCTACTAACAATACATAACCTTCCACCTCTACTAACAATACATAACCTTCCACCTTTACTAACAATACATAACTTTCCACCTCTACTAACAATACATAACCTTCCACCTCTACTAACAATACATAACCTTCCACCTTGGCCCCAGTAGGGCTATACTATCCCTCTCCATTTCTATCAAAATTGACTTTCACCAGCAACCACAATTTAAGGCAAGTAGTAATATTCATTCAATCTTTGTAGCTGTATTTTATTAACCCCTGAGGTGTCTCCTGATGTCGAAAATTTTTCGAAAAAAAAAAAAGATTTTCCTGATGAACTGATAGAGAATCTTTTCCCGATGGTAATGACACCAAAAGATTGAAATTTGATGTTAAACTTATGGAATTACACTCTCGCAAAGTTAGCAACCTCAGCGATATTTACGAATCAGCAATTCCGCCCATTTTGAGCCTATTTTCGGCTAATTCTATTGTGCCAGTCGACCAAACTCATAGCTATTTCTTTAGAACTCCATTTGTTCTATTGATTGAGTACAAGAAACTGCCCATTTACCAATTTCAACTACCCAATAACGTGGTTAGAAATTTGCAATTTGGCCAATTTCATGCATATTAACCCTTTCAGGGTGGCCCGAAAAAGAAAAACTTTCACCATCATTCACTCCATCACTGTCTTGTGTAAAGCACTCTTCTGGCAAGACAGTGATGGAGTGAATGATGGTGAAAGTTTTTCTTTTTCAGGCCACCCTGCCTTGGTGGGAATCGGCCAGTGTGATAATAAAAAAATAATAACCCTTTCAGGGTCCCCAGGCCCTCTCCCAGACTTGTTCTCAGGGTCGCCCAAATTTAAAAAAAAAAAAATTATTTTTTTTATGAAAAGATAGAGAATCTTTTCCCGATCATAATGACACCAAAAGTATGAAATTTGATGGAAAACTTACGGAATTATGCTCTCGCGAATTTAGCAGTCTCGACGATGTTTATGCATCGGCAATTTTGCCCACTTTGAGCCCTATTTTCGGCCAATTCCATTCTAATAGTCGACAAAAATCATAAGTATTTCGCTAGAACTCCATTTTTTCTATCGAATAAGTACAAGAAACCACCCGTTTACCGATTTCAACTATCCAATACAGTGGTCAGAATTTAGCAATTTTTCCAATTTCACACAAATTTCAGGGTCCAGAATAAACAAGAAAGACATTCCTGGCACTAAAATAACATATCCTCTGTTCATTAGTCACATCCCCATGCCCCTCTTATATTTCTTTTGCTTTCCACTTCGAATTTTTATTCTCACAAAAAGCAGATTTACTGTTATGCAGACCACTGCATTAGTGTAGAAATGGTATAAATAATACTGGCACACTTGTGAAAGAATATTAGACTCACCAGTTGACGTGTATTGGATGCTTAGCACGATTTGTTTACTTTTGAACTTTGGTAAAAATCAAACATTTCTGCTACTTTGAGCTCAATTTCAAGGTACTTTTATTTATTTATTTTATTTATTTATTATAAATTTGTGCACACATACAGAGGTACAAAAAAAATACAGATAAGAGCAGTATGCCAAAGCCACTTATACTATGCATAGCATTACGGGCTGGCTTAAAATTAACTTAAGATTAACTAAGCAATGATGAAGTCAGTGATAAAACATTAATGTAAACAGATTACTATAAAGCACAAGTGAGTATTACAAAGACAGGTCATATGAAGGATTCTGTTAGGTAGTGTATTTAAAAAATAATAAAGTTAGATTGGGTTTTAGGTTTAACATTTATGTGATATAATTGTGAGAAACATTTAAGATATACAATTTATAAGGTTCAGTTATTCAGTATTTATTTGGTTTTGGGTGAGTAAGTGATCTTTGAGTAGAGACTTGAACTTATAAAACAGGTAGTGTTTCTTTTATATTTACAGGTAATGAATTCCAGATTTTAGGGCCTTTTATGTGCATTGAGTTTTTGCATATTGTGAGATGAACACGAGGAACATCAAAGAGTGATCTGTGTCTTGTGTTATGGTCATGTGCTCTGTTGAGGTTGGCAAGGAGATGTTTGAGGGGAGGGTTAATATCAGAGTTAAGTGTTCTATGTATGTAATAGGTGCAGTAATAAGTATGGATGTTTTGTATGGTGAGTAGGTTTTAGTGTATTGAATATTGGTGGAGTGTGCTGCCTGTAGTGAGAATTTGTTTCATTCTAACTGCAGCCTTTTGTTGGGTAATTAGTGGTCTGAGATGGTTAACTGTTGTTGAGCCCCATGCACAAATTCCATAGGTGAGATAGGGGTAAAAAGAGAGTGATATAGGGCCAGGAGGGCTGACTGTGGAGCATAGTACCGTATCTTCGATAGTATGCCTACAGTCTTGGAAATTTTCTTAGAAATTTGTTGTATATGTGTATGAAATTTGAGTCTATTATCAAGGTGGATTCCTAAGAATTTTCCCTCTGTTAGCTTTGTGATAGGTGATCCGTTTATCATTATGTTAAGAGGGACATCTGTAGCTCTGTTACCAAACTGAATGAAGTAGGTTTTTGTCAATGTTTAGTGTAAGTTTGTTATCCTCATCCAGTAGATATTTTCTGTAATTCGGTATTTACAGTATTGGCTAGTGTGACTGGGCTCGGGTGAGAGAAGACGTATGTAGTGTCATCTGCAAATAGTGTGGGTTTGAGTAATTGCGAAGCATTTGGAAGGTCCATTTATGTATAGGAGAAAGAGAAGAGGGCCAAGGACA
This sequence comes from Cherax quadricarinatus, assembly GCF_026875155.1. Lineage (NCBI taxonomy): Eukaryota > Metazoa > Arthropoda > Malacostraca > Decapoda > Parastacidae > Cherax > Cherax quadricarinatus. Next base: position 35,474,460 of record NC_069451.1, on the reverse strand, counting down.
CTTCCCTGTGGGACACCAACTGTAATTGGTTGCGCAGAAGAGTTTGCCCCATTTGCGTACACATATTGGCTTCTGTTGCTGAGGTATGACTTGAGGTAATTGAGGGAGTGCCCTCTTATACCATAGTGTGACAATTTTACGTGGAGCAAGTCATGGTCAACTGTATCAAAAGCTTTACGTAAGTCAATGAAGATCCCCAGTGGGACTTCTTTTTTCTCTATTGCAGTGTATATATGTTCTAGCATGTGTATAATAGCATCATTAGTATTTTTATTAGGCCTGAATCCAAATTGGCAGGGGTTGAGTATGTTTTGGGAGATAAGGTAGGAGTAGATTCGTTTATGAATTAGTTTTTCAAAGATTTTTGAGAGAGGGGTGTAAGTTGGATATTGGCCTATAGTTATTCAACTCTGTTTGGTCTCCTCCTTTGTGGATCGGGGTGACCCTTGCTATTTTGAGTACTGTAGGGAAGGTGGAGGATTCAATGGATTTGTTAAAGAGTGTTGCAATGATTGGAGATAGCACTTGTGACACTTTTTTTATATATAAAGGGTGGTAAGGTACTTAAATCTCCTGCCTTGTTTTTTAGTGCATGATAATAAGGGAGACTTCTATGGGTTAGTCGGAGCTAGGAACAGTGTGTTCGGGTAGTTGCCGGTGAGGTAGTTATTTGGTGGGGTATCTGAGCTGGGATTTTATGGGCAAGGTTTTGTCCTATAGTGGAGAAGAAATCATTGAGTCTGTTTGCTGTTTCTGTTGGTGGGAGTTGGGGTTCATCTGATTTTGCTAATTTATTTCGCTATTTCGTGATATCTTTTTTGTTCCCAGAATTTCAGATAGTGTTTTCCAGTCTTTTTTATATCACCTCGTAAGTTGGATAATCTGTTCTCATAATACAATTTTTTTTGCCCTTCTTATCAGGCTGGTTAGGATTGACGAGTAACGTTTTGTTTGGTCTCTGGTTATGTGACCATTCTGTACTGTTTTTCATATTGGTGTTTTGTATTTATGGATTTGAGAATGCTGGGTGTTAGCCAGGGACTGTTCAGTCTCTTTGCTGTCATCTGTTTAGTTTTTTTAGGGCAGTGCTTGTTATAGAGGTATTGGGTCTTTTTTAGAAAATTATTAATACATTCGTCAATATCTGTATAGATTTCTAGCTCAGTGTGCCAATCAATGTTTGCTAATGCTGTTGCGAAGTTATTAATGGCTGCCTCATTGTGAAGTCTGAAGGTGACTTTAGTAGTGTCTTGGGGTAGTTTACCAAGAGTTGTTATGAGGAAAGTAGGGTAGTGGTCTGTGGTATTATCTGTAATTATGCCTGATTTTAAAGGGGATATGGTGTTGGTCCAGATGTGGTCAAGTAGGGAAACACTAGTCTCTGTAACTCTTGTAGGTTTTGTTACTGTTGGTAGTAACATACAGTTTACTCATTGTGTTTGTGAATTCAGTAACGTGTGGGTCCTGGTCTTGCAGGAGATTTATATTGAAGTCACCTGAGAGTAGTAAGTGATCTTTGTTCATGCGTGCATCAGTTATCATACTTCCTAGATTTTGACTAAATTGGCTAATGTTTGACTGTGGAACTCTGTAGATGTTTATCAATGTGAGAGGTTTTTGTAGGTATTTGGATTTGAATTTAGCTATTATATATTCCCCATGTTCATCCCTTGTGCAAGTATTAGTGATACATTCTAGTTGGTCTGAGTAGTATATGGCTGTGCCACCCCCTTGTTGGTCTGGCTACAGTTGTGTATGGCTGTGTAACCAGGAATGGCATAGACATCTGTACTATCAGGCTTTAGCCAGGTTTCAGTTAGTGTAATGATGGACATATTGGCATGTAAGGAATTTAGTAATGCTATGAGGTCATCGTAATGCTTGCTTAAAGATCTGATATTGTAGTTAAAGATAGTTATGTTGTTGTTGGACTGAGAAGTGCCTTTGATTGTTCTGCAGTGTAGTAATTACAGTAAACTGTTTGATTCATTTAAGTCATTAAATAAGAGGTTGGTATCAGGATCAATGCTTGTAATCATAAGATTTGTAGTGAATCTATAGTTAGAATTAAGTATAAAACAAAGTAAGTAGTCTTAAGCTAAAAAATAGCACCTGAATTATTTAACAAATGTAAAATAATGAGCTAAGGGACTAATACAAATAAAGTGATGATCATTAATAGTGCTTGGGAATATGATAGTAGGTAGTACTATAAAGGTAATTTTTTAAAGTTATAATTATAGTTTAAAATTATAATAAAAAGGGACTAATATAGGTTGTGAATAAATGAGCTTTGGAATATAATGGCAAGATTGTGAGCTTATTCTACTTTAGCACCTGAGAATAGCACCTTGATTATTTTAACAGTTGTGGATATATAAACTAGGATAGTTATATAAAGCTAAAATAAAGGAGAAATATAAAAAGGGACTAAAATTAAGTAATGGTAAGCAAAGTTAAATGGACAGATGGTAGGAAATTATAATATAACTTATAATTAAAAATACAATTTTGAAATGGTACTTGCAATTGCACTAGAGTCTGGTATGGGTTGTTGACAAGATCAAGGTTATAACTATAGATTTAAATTGACAAAATAAAATTCACAATTAAAGTACCAAAAGAATAATAGTAAAAAATCACAATGGTAATGTCTTGGTAATAATATGATAGTAAGATGGTAGACAGGTACCCAGGTACACAGGTACAAAGGATAATACAAGGTTGGGGTTGAATATAAAAACTTGAAAATTTGGCAACAAAATGTTATGGGAAGTATTAAAATAATGTTTAATGTACAAAAGTAAAATTGACTGGTAGTAAATATGGTGTTTAATAAAATTTTAGTAAGTAATAATGATTACAAAAAAGTGAAATAGTAATGTTTATTTCATTCAATATTGCACTGGTAGTTATACTTGAGGTTATATGGCAGTACAAGGTAATTAAGAGTAATCTAGGATAGTTAAATGTGGTATTAAAACAGGTAAAGGTAATTAGTCAAGTAATGGTTATTAAATGTCAAAAATGTTAAGAGTAAATTGAAATTTTAGTAAAAATGATATTTATTAATTTTAGTAAGTAATATCAATTGATAGTATTTAAAAAAATATGAGGTAGTAATATGGACAGAGAAAGTATCAATTCAGCTAATGTTCAAGCGAGCAATAGTAAATAAGAAAATCACATAAGGTGATTTATGCTTACTAGTAAAATCACAAAATGAGGTAGTTGATTATTGTAAAACCAGTCAAAATCATCTCAGTTTCTGTAATATGTCTTCCATTCTATAAAATGAGACCAGGAAAACTAGAATACAACAATAAATACCATACGAAAATACAGTGCAAAGTCGCACTGTGTGCTGCAGGATTTTTTTTATACTGCGCACACTGACCACATTGACCCATTTTTTCATATGTAGGCCTACCAGCTTTCTCTCACTAGATTTGAGGGCGCTAGAATTTAGGCATACTAGTACGTCAAAAACCCTGGTGCGAAAGCCGTACTAGTACGGCCGAAACCCTGAAAGGGTTAAAAAATATGCCAATTTCAAAATGGGGTCCAGAATGAACAATGCAAACATTCCTGGCTCTAAAATAAAATTTTTTTTGTTCATCAGTCATGTCTCCAGGCCCCTCTAATATTACTCTTGCTTTCTATTTTGAATTTTTATTCAAATAAAAAATAGATTTACTGTTATGTAGACTACTACAATATTGTAATAATTGTGTAAATAATGTCAACCCATTCGTGACTGCATATTAGAATGGCTAGTTGGACATTTATTGGACAATGACATCATTTGTTTACTTTGAATAATGGCAAAAATCAAACATTTCCCCTACTTTGACCTCCATTTCAAGGTTCTTTTCATAGTAAAACCAATCAAAATCACCTCTATTTCTATAATATATTTTCCATTCTATCCAATGAGACCAAGAAAACGAGAATACAACCATAAATACTATACATAAATACACCACAAAATCGGCATTTTAATCCAAAAAAGCAGTTGGAGTTTTTTGTTTTCTCATTATGCGCTGCGTGCTACAGGATTTGTTTTATATGGAAACACACTGACCACACAGACCCATTCTCTCACATGTGGGCCTACCAGCTTTCTCCTGCTTGATCTGAAGCTGCTAGAATTTTTTGAGCATATATACGTCAAACACGGTGGCTCATAAGACATGTATATATATGACCAAAACAGTCAAGGGTTAAATAACAACACATGGAACATAACCCTATTTTACTCATGTGATCTTTAGTGTACACACATTTTCTCAGTGTACACACATTTTATCTGAAGATCAGCTTGGATAACATGGGTGCCAGGAAAACAGCTTGGATAACATGGGTGCCAGGAAAACAGCTTGGATAACATGGGTGCCAGGAAAACAGCTTTGTCTTTTCCTGTCTATGCTTTAGAAACATGCTTATTTTTGTCTCACTTCAGCCTTAACTGTGTGGTGATTATTCATAAAGATATACTGCAGAGCAGAATTTGGCCTGGATTTAAGAAGTTACCTGTATGAGTAACTTTTATGGTGATAACCATCCTAAACACTGGCAGATGTACATTAGTTGTGTCTAACATGATATATGCATTATGAACTTCACCAACACTGTTTTCACTCCAGCAACAGTGCACACAGACATACCTGGGAGTTCAGCTCAAGTGGATGTCAGCAGAGCATCAACTGCTCGTGTTCTAAATAGAAACTTGGAGGATCCCTTTACCTCTGAGGATATTACTAGTGTTATTCATTCTTGTCTTCTGTTCCTCCAGGAGACACTTTAAATCTTGGTGTTTTTGGGCTCCTCATCAAGAAGGTAGACTGTAGATTCATTATTTCCTCATTTAATGTGATAGGTGTATGGTTTTTAATTTCTCTGAACCTTTATAATTTTTTTTTTTATTTAAGTTTGTATTTTCAGAACATGGAAGGCATGACCCATGCTCTTGATAAGTCATTATCCTGACAAGTGAGCTGAGCAGCAGTACATCAAGCTGGGGACTGTCATTATCCTGACAAGTGAACTGAGCAGCAGTACATCAAGCTGGGGGCTGTCATTATCCTGACAAGTGAACTGAGCAGCAGTACATCAAGCTGGGGACTGTCATTATCCTGATAAGTGAGCTGAGCAGCAGTACATCAAGCTGGGGACTGTCATTATCCTGATAAGTGAGCTGAACAGCAGTAACATCAAGCTGGGACTGTCATTATCCTGATAAGTGAACTGAGCAGCAGTACATCAAGCTGGGGACTGTCATTATCCTGATAAGTGAGCTGAACAGCAGTACATCAAGCTGGGGACTGCCATCAATCTACTTAAAATTTAGCATGACCTAAAACATCAGAATGAGGCAAGTGATTTATAGGTCTAATTCTGAAGATTGGTTGGCTGACTACTAAAAGGTAGGAGGTGAGAAAGCCAAACTGAATAGCTGATAAGTAAATTATTATAAACAAAGTGCTAAACCCACAAGGGTTTAAAAAAAAATACATTAAGTTCAAAAGAATAAAGATGGTTATAAAAATGAAGAGTGAAAAGAGGGAAGGAAACTATTTATCAAGTGACAAGTATTAGTAAGTGCAAGTTTAAGATGGCAGGAGGGAAAGCAAAAAGTAAAAGAGAGGCTGGGTTATCATAAATGATTATATAAAAGACAGTGATAAAATCATTCGTGTCATAATGTTTGGGGGATGGTAAACATTCAGTTTTGATCCAAGGGGAAAATAAATCCAATTCTTTGGATCAAGAGCCTCTCACCAGCATGGAAGTATATCTCCTGAAGGCAAAGATAGATTTACGAGCATGGAAGCTTTAACTGTCGCAACCCCAAACCCTGAGGTGTCCCCTGGTGTCGCAAAATTCCCCCCCTCCCCAATTATTTTTTCTTATGAAATGATAGAGAATCTTTTCCCGATTGTAATGACACCAAAAGAATGAAATTTGATGGAAAATTGATGGAATTACGCTCTCATGAAGTTAGCGACCTCGGCGGTATTTATGAATCAGCAATTTCGCCCACTTTGAGCCCTATTTTTGGCTAATTCCATTGTTCCAGTAGACCAAACTCATAGCTATTTCTTTAGAACTCCATTTTTCTATTGATTGAGTACAAGAAACTGCCCATTTACCGATTTCAACTGCCCAGTAACGTGGTCAGAAATTTGCAATTTGGCCAATTTCACGAAAATTAAAAAATATGACAATTTCAAAATAGGGTCCAGAATGAACAATGCAGACATTCTTGGCTCTAAAATAGCATTTTCTATGTTTATCAGTCGCATCTCCAGGCCCCTCTGATATTACTCTTGCTTTCTATTCTGAATTTTTGTTCAAACAAAAAATAAAAGATTTACTCTTATGCAGATACTGCAATATTGTAATAATTGTATAAATAACGTCAACCCATTCATGACTGCATATTAGAATGGCTACTTGGACATTTATTGGAAAATGACATCATTTGTTTACTTTTGAACATCAGCAAAAATCAAACATTTCCCCTACTTTGAGCTCCATTTCAAGGTTCTTTTCATAGTAAAACCAATAAAAATCACCTCTATTTCCATTCTATCAAATGAGACCAAGAAAACGAGAATACAACCATAAATACTACAGTGGACCCCCGCAGAGCGATATTAATCCGTGCAAGAGAGCTCATTTTAACGAAATTAATCGTTATGCGAATGAATTTTTCCCCCATAAAAAAAATGGAAACAAATTAATCCGTGCAAAACCCAAAAATAAAAAAAAATTTACCAACATGAAAAACTTTTTCCCCTACACACAAAGAAAAGGGAACATCACAATAGTAGAGTATACATGCACAATATATATTGTGCATTACTACCTACTAAAAAAGAATAAAGACACTTACCTTTTTGAAGATCAGAAATGACTGATGAGAAAACTGGTCCGGGGAGTCCTTTTCCTCCTAGTACGGGTGGGTCCTTTTTGGCATTTTCTTCCAAAAACGGGCCTTTACACACTGTGACCAAAAACAAATCTTAAATCCCCAAAAACCCAACCCTTTTTGTGGTTTTTAAAATTCACCAATATAGCACTAGTTCCAGGCATTTTTCCCTGTTCACCTGGGTGTATCACTGGTGTGGGTTGCATCCGGGGAGACAATATTAACCCCTTTGGGGTTTTCGTCGTACATACTTTTTAAAACCGGAGGGGTTTTGACGTACAGTACCAAAAATTTCTACGGCCTAAAATCTAGGGGCAAAAGCGTAGGCCCATAGAAAGAAGGGCCCTTTGGCTGTCAAGTCTAAAAAAAACCCCAGCACACAGTGCATAAGAAAAAAAAAAATTTTTGACCATTTTTTTTAATAAATCAGCGATTTTGCAGTGTATTTCGTATGGTATTTATTGTTGATTCTAGTTTTCTTTGGGCCATTTTTTAAAATGGAAACAATTACAGAAAAATTTAGATGATTTTGACTGGTTTTTCAAAAAAAGGTGCCTTGAAATTTAGCTCAAAGTAGCAAAATGTTCGTTTTTACCAAACTTCAAAAAATAAACAAATCGTGCCAACGTGCAATACACGTCAACGGTGAGTCAAAAAAATTTTTTCACAAGTGTACCCAAAATATTATACCATTTTTTACACTAATGCAGTAGCGCATAACAGTAAAACTTTTATTTTTTGTAAAAAAAATTCAAAGTGGAAAGCAAAAGAATTAAAAGGGTTGAACAGACTAATGACTAGAGGGGAAATGTCATTTTAGGCCATGAAAGTCTTTTTTGTTTATCTGGACCCCATTCCAAATTTGGGATCTTTTTAAATTTTGTGAAATTGCAAAATTGCTAAATTCTGACCACGTACTGGATAGTTAATTTCTAAATGATGGGTTTTTTTGGGGATCCATTCGATAGAAGAAATGGAGTTCAGCGAAATACAAAGTTTTTTTTTCGACTATACTGAAATGGCCGAAAAAGGGGCTCAAAGTGGGGAAAATCGCCGATGCGTAAACATCGCCGAGACCGTTAACTTTGCGAGAGCATAATTCCGTAAGTTTTCTATAAATTTCAAACTTTTGGTGTCTTTATGATGGGGAAAAGATTCTCTATCTTTCATAAGAGAAAATAATTTTTTTTTTTTTTTAAATTTGGCCGACCCTGAGAACGAGTTCGGAGAGGGCCTGTCGACCCTCAAAGGGTTAAGGACCCAATGGAAATAAGTTAGACAGTCTTCGATGACACTGACTTTTTTGGGTTATCCTGGGTGGCAAATCCTCTGGGTTAATTGTTTTTTGGTATTCTCAATAAGCCACACCAACAACGGTGGCTACAGCAGCAGCAGCAGCAGCTGACAGTGCTACAGCAGCAGCAGACGATGCTACAGCAGCAGCAGACGGTACTACAGCAGCACAGCAGCAGCTGACGGTGGGTACAACAGCAGCAGCAGCTGACATGTTTTACAGCAGCAGCAGACGATGGTACAGCAGCAGCAGACGGTACTACAGCAGCAGCAGCAGTGACGGTGGTAAAGCAGCAGCAGCAGCTGACAGTGCTACAGCAGCAGCAGCAGCTGACAGTGCAAACAGCAGCAGCAGACGATGCTACAGCAGCCAGCAGACGGTACTACAGCAGCAGCAGCAGCTGATGGGGGTTTCAGCAGCAGCAGCAGCTGACAGTGCTACAGCAGCAGCAGACGATGCTACAGCAGCAGCAGACGATGCTACAGCAGCAGCAGACGGTACTACAGCAGCAGCAGCAGCAGCTGACGGTGGTACAGCAGCAGCAGCAGCTGACGGTGCTACAGCAGCAGCAGCAGCTGACAGTGCAGCAGCAGCTGACGGTGGTACAGCAGCAGCAGCAGCTGAAACCACCAATAGTAGCGATGGTTAGATTGGGGTTTATTATACAACCTGGCCAGCTCGGAGACACGCACCCACTTTCATACTTATCAATGATCTTTTTCTTCATCTCAAATAGTAATTCTCACCCTTATTGCTGTAGGTTGGCACTAGAAGCTTTTTTGGGGGCCCCATGGTCACTTATTTTGCAGATAAAATCAAAAACACTGTAATATACGAAATGTTCCGATTGTATGCTTGGATGTACCGCGGAGGCTGGCTGGTAAACAATGCCATCGGCGGAACATGTGAGCGTGGCTCAGGCCGCACATAGACGCATCTCAGACGAACAGCGTTGAGCGGGTTTTTTAGCGGTATGCGAGGCAAAATCTTGGCGATAAAATGTAGCGGTGTGCGGATTTAACGTTATGTAAGGCCAACGGTATGCGGGGGTCCACTGTATATGAAAATAGACCACAAAGTTGGCATTTTAATTAAAAAAAATGGTAGGAGTTTTTTTTTTTGTTATTATGCACTGTGTGCTGCAGGATTTTTTTTAACCCCTTCAGGGTCCAAGGCCAAAATCTGAAGTGGTGCTCCAGTGTCCAAGAAATTTTGAAAAAAAAAAAAAAAAAAATTTTTCTTACAGAATTAAAGAGCATATTTTTGTGAAGGTAATAAGACAAAAAAAAAAAATTCTGATCTGTACTTACTGAGATACAGTGCCAAGAAGTTTGTCCAAAATGACATGGTGGTGGCAACATTGACGAATTCCACATACGCGCATTACATTATTTAGGGGTTTTTATAGTTTTTCCTTTTCTTTTCCAATTTTTTCTTTTCCTACTAACATTTGGGGCCTGAGAGATCAATACTGTATATAATGTATATATATAAACTCACTGTATTGAACACAATAACCGCACTAAAGTTATTATCATATTTTTGTTTACCACTGTTGTTTATTACAATAAACATGCACAAATCTTGTATAATACTAATGTTCTATCATGTATTTACATATTTACAATCACTGGACATGGTTTTAGAACTGCTGGAGCTTGTGGAACTCCTTGAAACAAGGCACCATGCACAGAGGTACCTTACATTCCTCACACATAAACCGAGTGTCTTTGCGTCTTTGTTGCCGTCGTTTTGTTTGTGCACAGACAATGCATTTCTTCTGAGTTGAAGGAAGCTGTATTATGAAATGATCACCTTCCCTCCTCAAACGCTTGGGTATTTTTATTATTTTATTATTATCACACTGGCCGATTCCCACCAAGGCAGGGTGGCCCGAAAAAGAAAAACTTTCACCATCATTCACTCCATCACTGTCTTGCCAAAAGGGGTGCTTTACACTACAGTTTTTAAACTGCAACATTAGCACCACTCCTTCAGAGTGCAGGCACTGTACTTCCCATCTCCAGGACTCAAGTCCGGTCTGCCGGTTTCCCTGAACCCCTTCATAAATGTTACTTTGCTCACACTCCAACAGCACGTCAAGTTTTATCCTGAGTAATTCGAGGACCTTGTTGTATAGCAGGTGTTCTTACCTGGTACTTCATTATGAGTTGTCTGACAACGAAAAACAAAATTCACCATACGGGGGTCTGTTGCCAGTCTTTATTTGGTACATATTATATGCATTGAGCATTGAAATGTCCATGAGATGGAAGAAAATTTTCATGTACCACTTGAAAACTCTTACGAACACAGTTAACAAAACCAATCGCATGTCTCATTTGTCAACCAAGCGCTTGTTTTGTGTATAATCAATCACTGTCACTGGTTTTCGAATACATTCATTAGTCACTTGATCAACTTTGCCACTGTCTTGCTTTTCATTACGGTGAAGGGGTTATCAACAATGTGAATCTCGTTTGTCATGCCACCATAATGCCATGATGTCATTGGCATTTAAACCCACCTGCACGTCATCACCACGAGCACCTGCGTTGAGCCTGGGCATATGTTTACGATTAGAACGCACTGTGCCACACACATCTGCCCTTGTTCCCCTCGCATGAAATACTGAGTAATGGGCTTGTGTACCGTTATCGGTATATAATGTATGCCCCTTACCAAGAAAAGGGGTGCCATCATGTTCTCACTACGTCACCTGAGATACCCAATAACATCTTGGTATCTTTCAATTTTTTTACTTCCGTGTATACAACAATATCCAACACTGGGCCCAAATGTCACAGTCACAGAGAACAAACAGTTTTATACCAAAGTTTTTCCCCTCTTGCTCGGTATATATTGCTTGAATGACAGTCTACCTTTGAACAAAATCAAAGACTCGTCAATTACAAGATTCTTGAATGGATAAAAGTACATGTTGAACTTATGTTTGAGATACATAAAAACATTTCTAATCTTGTTATAACCTGTCACTTTTGTCAGGCGGTTTTGTCAGAGAAGTGCAACATACGTAACAGTAAGGGTAAACCTGTTCACTGGGATGATTTCACTGAAGACCAGGGTAGAAATTAGCCAATCTGTGGACCAGTATGCTTTTATATTATGCTTATAGACATGAGGCATAAGCATTATTGTTGCAAAAAGCAAATACATTTCTGCAACAGTCGTCTCTTTCCACCTGTGTAGTCTTGACTGTGGTGATATCATCGTATTTGCCATGGTGTACTCAAAATACTTGTTAGTTTTCCTGACAATAGTTTACATCAATGGGTGGTCAAAGAATAATTCAAAGAATTCCAGTTCATTGGCTGTGGTTCCAAGGGGACAAGTAGGTAGAATTCCACTTTGAGAGTCATCAAAGTGGTGAGGCTTGGGAACAAAATTGGGATTTTGCTGCCAATCCCACATACAGTTTGCTGGTGGATACTGGACATCATAGGCTGGTTGTGCGGGTGGTTGTGGTGGGCTGGTGGCTGACGCTCCGCTCTGTCCTTTGAACTGACGAAGTCAGCAGCGTGGGTCCCAGCCTAGGCCCGGTGAGTCACGCAAGGCGGTGCCCCTACCATCACCACTACCACCATCCACTGATGCCTGTGGTCTATCCATGCCAAGTGTAGCCAATCATCCTCACTATCACTACCTAAAACTGGTGTAGGGCCCGGGGTGTACTCCGGGATGTACCTCCGTCCCCTGGGCACAGCATAGGGTAAACTACCCGAGCGCATGCGGCGGCGGAACATACCGACGCTTACTGGCGAATATGATTCCTCACTATCACTACTCAATGATCGTCGAGCGCAATAAAATCACAATCCACGTCCTATCATCATCATTACTGAAGTCAGAGGCCTGGCCATGCGAAAATATTAGTTTTCTCTTTCGTTGAGGCACACCGACCGTGGGGTCCCCGAGTTTCCCCCACCAGAGGTAGAAGGTTGAGGATCGTCAGGGTTTTCTGCACTATTATCGATATCCTGGTCATTCTTTCGGTCACTAACTGATCAAAGCCGTAGAATTCGTCTTCATTTCCACTTCCCTCAGTGTCAGAAAATAAACAGATAGGAAGAGGAGAGTCCCAATTTTTCCGGGGAGTGAGAGCTGACTTGCGACGAGGCATGGTGAACAAGGGTAACTGAGCCAGCGTTCCCACAATGCTATGCGGGCACCTAGATTTTTTGTTTATGGCGCACACCCACCACGCAGACCCGTTCTCTCACATGTAGGCCTATGAGCGTTTTCGCCCTAAATTTGACGGCGCTAGAATTTTGGCGTTGATCTATGGTTTGGACACTCAACGTGAAGCCGTAGATCTACAGTACGGACCCTGAAAGGGTTAATATGGTGCACACTGACCACACAGACCCATTCTCTTGCAGGTGGGCCTACCAGCTTTCTCCTGCTTGATTTGAAGCTGCTAGAATTTATGAGTATATATACACCAAAAATGGTGGTTTGTAAGATGTATATATATGACGGAAACAGTCAAAAGGTTAAATGAGGAAATTAACATCAAACCAATACAATATAAACTCTTCAGAGGAGGTTCTTGGAGGCTGGTAAGGGGCTCTTGGCAGGAAAATTGACTTGTTTTATCCCTTCCTTGGATCAAACTTGATTGCCTTCCATTCCCTAGGTTCTGTATGACCCCTAAGGATTTAAAACTTCTCTTAAAAATAATAATAATAATAATTAAAGGGTGTAATATGAATTGTTTCAACTACTTGGTGTCATTGTTAGTGATAGCAAAAAAAAAAAAAATTTAATGTGATCTGTCACGAAATTCTGAGTAAATTTAGCTCCTACACTAATAATATATGAAATATCCATGAAAGAAAAACACATTTTTATTTAGGAAAATATATTTATAACAAAAATAAGGTCCTAGTAAAATCACTTTGTGAAAAAGCTTTTGATGTTACTGTATTTGCATTTTCAGGTACCATTCTAAAAAAAAAAAAAAAAAACGGTAGTTAAAAAGTAACTTTTTTTTTTTTTTTAAATATACATCTTCAATTATATAAAGTGAGTTAATGGGAATGTGGATTTAATTCTAAGAATTTCAGTTTGTGGCATTGCTTGAAGGGAAAATGGACATGAATGTATTCACTTAACATTTACTGAAGTTTGTCCTTGAACTTTTATCACTTTAAGCACCAAAATGGCCTTGATAAAGATTTCCTAAGTAAAAAGTATTCATGTCCATTTTCTTTCATGGGCCCGTTTTTACATTTAGTACTTTTATAAAGCTATGATACATAGTTCAATTTTTATAAATGTGACTGAAAAATGTATCAAAAATTTAACAGCACATTCCATGAAGACCCTTCCACATGCTGTTCAATTTCAGATGAAATTTTTCAATCTCATTTACAAAAAATTGGACTGTTTAGAGGAAATTTATAGAGCTAATGTAAAACACATTTCTGTTTAATGTATTTGTACTGTTATGATGTATCGTAATATTTCTTTGCTTTTATCATCCAGATAATACTACCTTGCTAGCTGCTTCGGTAATAGCTAAACCGAAGCTGCTGGATCGTCATAGTATTATCAGTCATCCTTCATCATTTGTGTATATATGTACGGTTAAGTATAACAAGCTCGACTTTGTCCAAGAGTTGGGTTGTTTATGATGTCATGATTTGGCACCTTCTGTTTACCTGCCATTCACGAGGCTTGTTCCCGGGAGTCTCTCTCGGGCAAGCTCTGAGAACAGTCCTACTTAGCTTTGGCTCTTCCTGGTCTACCCTGTGAATGGGGTAACAGACCAACTCGTCTATTCGAGGATTATTTTACAGTGTTTGCATACATCTCCCTAATGCAAGGACGAGCTTGGGAAATTGGTGTTTTCTAGGTTATTGGAAAAGTGGTACCTCTATCTGAGCAGTAAGGAAGTACAGTGGTCCCTCGTTTTTCGTAATTAATCCGTTCCTGGAGCCGTTACTATAAACGAAATTTACGATTTGCGAATCAATTTTCCCCATAAGAAATAATGTAAATACAATTAATCCGTTCCTGACACCCAGAAGTATTAAAACAAAAAATTTTTTTACATGAAATATACATGTAGTACATAAACAATACAATGGGAAATGATGAATGAAACATTAACAGCATAACACTTACCTTTATTGGAGATTCTTCTTAGTGTATGGGAGACTGGAGGAGGAAAGAGAGTGGATTGTTTATAGTTTGGAAGGGGAATCCCCTTCCAGCAACACCTCAGGTACCATTTGCTTCTCTGGGGTTGCTTCTCTTCTCTGTTTTTTAATGCCACTAGGACCACCTTGAGAGTCACTCTAGTCCTGTCTCGCAAAGTAACTGTGGAGAGAGCTCTGTTTCTGGCGTTTCTTTAACACTTCCCTAAAATGGCCCAAGACTTTGTCACTGTACATATTTCTCACCTTCTTTACCACAGGCTTGGCACTAGGAGCTTTCTTTGGAGCCATGGTAGCTTATTTAGTACTTGCAAACACTAAAATGAGTGGAATATTATGAAATATTTCGTAGGAGCACTTGAGAGGACCTTCACTCACTGGTAAACAATGCCAGACTGGCTGGGTAGGGAGGCCGCCCCGACTCACACCGTGCGTACGCGTCTCGGACGAACTACTATTCGCGAGTCAACCTATGAAAAGAGAGTCCATGTTTATACGAAAATACCCCTATGATTGGCGAAATTTACGATTGCCGAGAACTACGAAAAGTGAGGGACCACTGTATATATAGTAATTTAAATAGTATGTACAAAGATTATTAAATTGGTATATTTAAGCATTGAAATTGCTTAGTATTTAATGGGCCCAAATCATAAGAATTTGAATATACCTTTTATTGTATATTCTGAATGAAGATAAATATGTTCATTAAAGTTAACATAGTATAGACGGCTTTGTCTTGATTTACTCCTTTTGATTAAGATTGATGTAAACGAAACATCAAGGAATTTGTTTCAATAACTGTATTACGATAAAAGGAGACCCCCCCCTTTTTCTCCTTGAGAAGAAAATGTAACCCGGGGTAATCCTAAACCTTTTTAAAAAAAGATCTGCTATTTGTAATAGATGGGAGCCTGTGTCCAGGAGATCTAGTTTGGCCCATTATTGAACTATCATAAAATATGGAAGAGTTAAAATCCTTGTTCGATGACATTACTTCTCAGAGACTGACCACATTGAAATTACAAACATGTTGGCAAATCGCTAGAGTTTTAGGGGTACCATATGAGAGACACTATACTGCAAACACTGTGCGCTCCATTATACGAAACTTATTGTTTCCCGATGATCAGGACGAATCTGTAGACAAAATGGAAGAAACTGATAGCCTGATTTCCCAGTTAAGTAGTACACCTCAGAAAGGAAAGGAATCCGATACAGCACGACCTCCGGAGGAGATACCAAGGGTTAGCCAGGAAGAGATCGAGGTGGCACTTATAGCCGACCCTGTATCTCCAGCCCTTACGATATTCTCCAGACTGACTGAATCCGACTAACCCGAACCTACAAACAGCAATCCGCGACCGACAAAATCCTTCCTTGAAGCCCTATCCTCAGAGCAATGCGAAAGGATAGAGCGCATTCTCCATCTTCAAGCTAACCAGCTTGAGCTGCAACAAAAGTTGAATCAGGAGGACTTCGAAAGAGAGTCGATTCGTTATGAGAGACAGCTATTACGAGAAAAATTAGGCGGTCGAGGTAAAGGTATTCCTGACCACTTTGACTTACACCTCGCTACTCATTTGGTTCCCAAGTTCAGCGATACTAGCCCCGACTCTTTCTTCGAAGCATTCGAAAACTGAGCACACATGATGCATTGGCCCAAGGAACACTGGACCGCCTTATTACATACAATCCTTACGGGGAAAGCTCAAAACGGTACGGCTAGGTTACCTTCTGATCAATATTCCAATTATGACATCGTGAAAAAACCGTGTTAGACTCTTATGAATTGTTGCCGGCTACTTATCAGAAAATTTTCCGGAGTTTAACACAACAACCCCATCAATCCTGGCTTGAGTTTGCGAGGGAGAAGCAAACGGCATTTCACAGATGGAAGAGGGCCATTCAGTGTACTATGGTGGAGGATCTGACTCAAATGATCTTACATGAAGACTTCTTCAACTATGTACCGGAGAGGCTACTCTCTTACCTAATCGGACATTCTACTTCTACGGTGACCGAAACAGCCTCTCTAGCTGATCGTTATGATGTAACATTACGTTTGACCGATTCCAAGATTCTGAGTAAGTCGACGCCTCCCCAACAAAAACCAGATGATCGGAGGAAGAATACTCTGACCTTCCCCTTGGTGAGAAAGTCTTAATCCCTCATGGGGGAAAAATTACCAAGTTGGGGCAGGGATGAAGCTCCAAAAGCTACTAGTAAATGGAACCAGGATCCATATTGTCAATATTGTAAGAAGATAGGGCATCTACAGAACCAGTGTTTTAAGAGGAATAATGACCAGAAGGACTACGGAAGAACATATCCCACTCAAATGATTACTCACTCGACTGGTGATAGCCAAAAATCTAGTGAGGCGAGGTTGACTTCTCCTTCTGAGAATCACCCGCGCCGATGACTAGATATCGGAACTCTGGTGAATCTCATGAAGAAGGCAATGGCTCCTTATTATTCAAAAGGGCAAGTTGGGTTAGATCAGAAAAGGTTAGTGGACATTAACACATTTTGGGACACTGGTTCTTACATTATGTTACTGAGAAAGGGAGTGTTACCTACAAGTGAGAATGATGTTCCCCAGTTGGAAGTTCTGTTAAAAGCCTATGGAGGCGCTCTAATCAAAGCTCCTTTGTGTAGAGTCTTTTTGAAAACTTGTTATTATAACGGATGGATCACAGTGGGATTATCCCCAGGACACTTTCCCATTGACGATGTAGATTTATTAATAGGAAATGATATATTTCATAAAGGAATATGTGCTGAACCCATAGTGTTCCTTAACACTTCAGATGATAATTATACTCTAGAAGTTTCCAAGCAAGGAACGTCCTTATTCCCTCTTAATGTGATAACACGGGCAATGTCTCGTTCAGAGAGGGTTACCCCTTCACCCAATAGTAATGATGATATGGGGATAGGATTATTATTTAGTGATATGAATCAACCTGACACCTCCAAGCCGTATCCTATCACGAAAGTACCTAATATAAATATTCCTCAGGCCAGAAACTGGGGAAAAGAGGACTTGATCCAGGCACAAATGGATGATCCTGAGTTAGAAACTTGTAGAAAAACGGCAGTACCCGAGGAACTGATTAAGATAAAAGAAAACTGCTATTTTGTGGACAGTTCAGGTATCCTAAAAAAGAAAGTGGTCATCAAGAGACTGAATTTACACAGAGACCTACTTGTGTTGCCTAAAGCATTCCGTGACCTAGTTCTTGAATTTGCTCATGGCAGTACCCAAGGTGGGCACCTAGGCATTAAAAAGACTTTAGGAAAAATCAAGAAATACTTTTTTTTGGCCAAAAATGTATGACACCATAGTAAATTATGTAGAAGAGTGTCGTATGTCAAGTGGCCGGTAAAACCGCCCATGTCCCCAGGCCCGTTCCTTTAATCCCAATTCCTGTGTCTGGGGAACCATTTTCCCACCTCATAATAGACTGTGTGGGCCCGTTGCCCAAGACTAGACAAGGCAACCAATATCTTTTCACAATAATGGATACAGTCACCCGGTATCCCAAGGCTATCCCTCTGCGAAAAATCACAGCCCGAGTGTTGGTTCGATCCCTAGTAAAGTTCTTTGCCCAGGTGGGCATTCCCCGAGAGATCCAGTTGGACCAGGGTAGAAATTTCACATCTAAAATATTTAAAGAAGCCTTGTCTGGTCTAGGAGTGAACTCAGTGTACTCCACGAGTTATCGCCCACAGTCTCAAGGGGCGCTGGAAAGGTTTCACCAGACCTTGAAATCAATGTTACGTGCCTTCTGTGAACAGACCACAAAAGACTGGGATGAAGGTATACCCTTCTTATTATTTGCCATTAGGGAAAGCGAGCAGGAGAATACCGGTTTTTCTCCTTTCGAAGTTATCTATGGACACGAGGTTCGTGGCCCGATGGCAGTACTACGAGATACCTGGACAAGACAAACTGAGCCTACATTAAAAGCATCCATAGTGGCGATGAGAGAGCGGTTAGCCCTCTCTAGGGAATTTGCCATTAAAAATCTAGGACAGGCTCAAGTCAAAATGAAACATTTGTATGATCAACGCTCAAAGCCTCGATCATTTGAACCTGAAGACCTAGTGTTGATACAAAGATTGACTCCTGGACATTCGTTATTACCCCATTATTTAGGTCCATATGAGGTAGTGAAGAAAGAGAACGATGTCAACTACGTAATTCGGATCCCTGGCAAAAGAAAATCACTCAAAAGATTTCATATTAACCAGCTAAAGGCATACAGAGGAAGTTTGTTATAATATACAGTAGTGTACTGTATATTATAACAAACAGAATAGAGGAAATAAGCTCTAATATACATTATTTAGGTATGCATACTGGCCAGAGAGCCCATCGCAAGTCCGAGTCGTCAGTAAACGAGTACATTGCTAAGTGAGGAGAGGCTGTATGGCAGAATGACATAGAAAACATTAGGAAAACATTGACAATAAATTAAAAACTTAATCACATGGTGGATCTTCTACTGCAATTTCTTCTGACATGTTTAACCCTTTGACTGTTGCAGGCCCCTTTCTGAAACTGTCATTCTATGTCGCAAAATTTAAAAAAAAAAAAAAAATTATTTTTTCTTATGAAATGATAGAGAATCTTTTCCCAATGGTAATGACACCAAAAGTTCGAAATTTGGTCAAAAACTCGCGGAATTACACTACCGCAAAGTTAGTGGTCTCGGCGACATATACGTATCGGCAATTTCGCCGACTTTGAGCCCTGTTTTTTGCCAATTCCTCTGTTCCAGTTGACCAAACTCATAGCTATTTCTTTAGAATTCCATTTTATCTATCAGTTGAGTACAAGAAACCGCCAATTTACCGATTTGAACTACCCAATAAAGTGGTCAGAAATTGGCAATTTGGCCAATTTCACGCAAATAAAAAAAGATGCCAATTTCAAAATAGGGTCCAGAATAAACAAGGTAGACATTCTTGGCACTAAAA
>NC_069451.1:35367561-35452561 GCF_026875155.1 Cherax quadricarinatus | reverse complement strand
TGCTCTAGCTGGCACTCAGTTGAACTGGTGCTCCAACAAGGTGCTAAGTGGTCCCAGATTTTTTTAAGATTGTGCACATTGAGTGTTAAGACCCATTCTATAATGACCAGGCATCTCAGGCCAATCATGCCAAATTTGGAGGCAGGAAAAATGAAACGTAGACCTATGTTTGGAGCGCTACGTGCATAATGTATACAGTGGACCCTCACATAACGCTATTAATCCGTTCCTGAGAGCTCAATGTTAGGCGAAATTATCGTTAGGCGAATTAATTTTCCTCTTAAGAAATAATGGAAATCAAATTAATCTGTGCAAGACACCCAAAAGTATGAAAAAAAACTTTTTTTACCACATGAAATATTAATTTTAATACACACAAACTGAAGAAGACATGCACAGTTACATGACACTTACATTTATTGAAGATCTGGTGATGATAAATTAGACACATGTGCAACTCTTGGGTATCTTTATTGAGGAAACGTTTCGCCACACAGTGGCTTCATCAGTCCATATAAAGGAGAATCTTGAAGAACAGGAGGAGAATGAGGTAATCAGTCCCTCAACCTTGAGTTGATGTGGTCAGTCCATCAATCTTTAATAGAATATGGCATACGTGCTGAGGAGCTTATAAACCGTTGGCAGGAGAGGTGCAGCAGTCATAGGTGGTGTCACATTTGTTCAATGTGGAAGTAGGTCGTGCCCAAGAA
Organism: Cherax quadricarinatus; assembly: GCF_026875155.1. Classification (NCBI taxonomy): domain Eukaryota; kingdom Metazoa; phylum Arthropoda; class Malacostraca; order Decapoda; family Parastacidae; genus Cherax; species Cherax quadricarinatus. The sequence continues at coordinate 35,451,851 of NC_069451.1, read as the reverse complement.
TTAGACAAGCGAAGAATTCCCAAGTATTAAGACACTGCAACTTCTTGGGATCTTTGAAGTAGGTTTGGGTGGCCCGGTGGCCTGGTGGCTAAAGCTCCCGCTTCACACACGGAGGGCCCGGGTTCGATTCCCGGCGGGTGGAAACATTCGACACGTTTCCTTACACCTGTTGTCCTGTTCACCTAGCAGCAAATAGGTACCTGGGTGTTAGTCGACTGGTGTGGGTCGCATCCTGGGGGACAAGATTAACCCTTTGAGGGTTTTGGTCGTACTAGTACGTCTTACGCGTAGGGGTTTTTGACGTACTAGTACGCATAAATTCTAGCACTGTCAAATCTCGCAGGAAAAGGCTGATAGGCCTAGATGTGAGAGAATGGGTCTGTGTGGTGGGTGTGCGCAGTAGGAAAAAAATCTGGGACCCAGTGGTGCATTGTGGGAATGCCATCATAGTACACAATGTCCACCATGCCTGGCGGTAAGAAGTTCCTCACTCCTCGGCGAATTGGGACACTTTTGTTCCCCAGTGACAGTCTATTTACCAGATGATGTTGACAGTGAAGATGAGTTTCAAAGTTCTGGTGTAGGTTTTGACGAAACTAATGACCATATTAGGGGTAATAGTGAGGAAAAACCCAGGATACACAACCCTCAGCCTTCACTTGGTGCTGGGCCGTCTTGTTCACGTTTCAGTTGTATACAGAATCAAAGAGGAAACTCCTATTTTCCAAAATTCCAGACTCTGCTGTGAGCATTGGTCGATGATAATGCTTAGTGAGTTTGAACTACATAGCTCTTTCAAACTTGTTCCAAGAATGGAGGAATAATACGTAATAATACGTAATATTAATATTAATAATAAGTAATAATAAATGTTCACCATGACAGTAAAACAAGATAAGGGGAGATAAAACAATAAAATTTCTTTTGGGATTTTTTTTTTTTAGTGCTGAAGTTGGATGAGGGTAATGCGGGTTGTAGCCCATACAAAAAAGATTAGTTGAACATCGCTCTCCCTTGTTTTTGTGGTATACTAAGTTTCTGTCTATTTGTCTGTCTGTCCACGCTCCTGTCTATCTGTCTATTCGGTTTTTAAGCTCTCTGTCTCAGAGAGCACAAGACTGCGTCATCACTTTTACTACATGTTAAAGCGGCAAGTACAGCACTTTGTCCTGGATTTCTTTGGGTTAATCATAGGTACCTTATACTATGTTTACTTGCATTATTGTGTACCTGTGAGACAGAGTGATAGACAGACAGGATAGAAAAAGGAGACAGATTAAAAAGCATATAGAATGAAGGGAGAAAGATATATTTGGATAGCCTGGAGGTGAAGCAGCATCCGCCCATTGTTTTGACAGCTGCGGGAGGGGGAGTGAGTATGAGACAATATGTCACTTTGACAGCTGCTGACTCTGGGTAATCTTACACTATGGAGGAGAAGGAGATGGAGGAAGAGGAAGAGTAGGAGGAAGAGTAGGGGGATAGGAGGAAGAAGAGGAGGAGGAGGACGAGGAAGAGTAGGAGGAAGAGGAAGAAGAGAGAGGAAGAGGAAGAGGAATCGTAGGAGGAAGATTAGGGGGAAAAGGAGGAGAGGAGAGGAGGAGGAGGAGAGTAGGAGGAAGAGTAGGAGGCGGAGGAGAAGAGGAGGGAGGAGGAGGAGGGAGAGGAAAAGAGTAGGAGGAAGAGAAGAAGAGAAGAGGAGGAGGAGGTGGAGAGGAATAGTAGGTGGAAGAGTAGGGGGAAGAGGAGGCAAGAGGAGAGTAGGGGATAGGAGGAAGAGGAAGAAGAGGAGGAGGAGCAAGTGGAGGAGGAAGAGGAGGAGTAAGAAGAGGAAGAGGAAGAAAGAAGGAGGAAGAGGAGAGGAGGGGAGGAGGAAGAGATCAGGGGGAAGAGGAGAAGAGGAGAAGGATGAGGAAGAGGAGGAGGAGGAAGAAGAGGAAGAAGATGGAATGTATATTTTTCCCTTGAAACAAGAAAAAAAAAATCCACCCCATGACAGGACAAGATAAGGGGGAGATAACATCTGATAAGAGATGACTTTTGATGAGCGTAAACGAGGTGGAACTGATATAAAAGATAGATGACATCGCCCTCCTTTGTTTCTGCTGGTACACTAACATTTCTGTCTGTCTATTTGTCTGTCAAGCTCCCTGCTATCTGTCTAGCTCTCTGTCTCAGAGAGCCACAAGGACTGGTCATCACTTTTACTCACATCTTCAAGCAGAGTAACAGAAAACTTTGTCTGGATTTCTTGGGTTGTCCTAAGTAATTTATACTATGTATACTTGCATTTATGTGTCCCCGTGAGACAGAGATAGACAGACAGAAAGAAAGAGAGAGACAGATTGAAAGAGATAGAATGAGGGAGAAAGATAAAACACCTTTTGTTTTATGACACCATGTTTAAAAGAGTTCCACAAGCTGCAGAACTAATAGGAAATTTATGTTCAGTGACTGTATATTGGTATATAAAATTAGAGAACAATAGTAATAAAAAAATGTTTTGTATTTTTTGGGTTTTTGTAAACAATTTTGTAAACAATATATTGATAATTATGTTTGTGTGCTTATTGTGTTGTATACAACGAGTGTATATATGTCATATGAAATATATGTACTTTGGTCTCATAGGCCACGTAAGTTATGTTGAAAAAATAAAATAGTGAAAAAAACAAAAACCTTCAAATACAAGTAAACTAAAGTTTAGGGGTGAGCGGCGGGTCGCCGCTGTTGCCATACGCGGCTCATTTTCTGCAAACTTTACGCCTCCATATTCCGTAAGTATTGATGGTAAAATTTTTTTGTTTATCCTATAATGTTTAGAAAAAAAAAACTCTATTTTTTCATAAGAAAAAATAATTTTTTTTTTTGAAATTTGGCCGACCTGAGAACGAGTTTCGGAGAGGGCCTGTCGACCCTCAAAGGGTTAAGGACCCCAATGGAAATAAGTTAGACAGTCCTCGATGACGCACTGACTTCTTGGGTTACCCTGGGTGGCTAACCCTCCGGGGTTAAAAATTCCGAACGAAATCTTATCTCTCTTATCTTATGTTAATCTCTCTCCCCTCCTCTGAAGCAGTTTCCTCAGGTCTGGCCTCTTGCTGTTTGAAGATGATCTAGCAGCTCATCAGTGGTTAGTTCTTCATTGTCCTCCCCCCCAAAACTCTTCCACATCCCCCCCACTAACTCCAACCCGAAGGACTTCCCCATGCCAAAATTGATTCCTCAACGGGCATACGCCTCTCAGGGTTACCGCAAACCCTTCAAAATCTCTTTTGTCTACACTTCTGGCCACAGTTTCTTCCAACAAATTCAAGGCCCTCTTAGTCACTCCCTCCCAAGCCTTACCTATAAGGTTTACACAATTGAGGATATTAAAATGATTTCCCCAAAAACTCTCTTAGAGTCAACTGAGTTTCTGAGCACTACAAAGCACCTTTCAAACAGAGCTTTTGTGTACATTTTTTGAAGTTTGAAATTAACCTGCTGGTCCATGGGCTGCAGAAAAGGAGTGGTATTAGGAGGCAAAAACTTGACATTTAATAAAGCTCATGTCCCCACAAAGTCGCTCTGCCAAGTCTGTAGGATGACCATAGGCATTGCCCTAACACCAGGAGGCACTTAAGGTCAAATTTCTTTTCAATTAGGTAATTTTTCACTTGGGGAAAAATGAAGGGTGTAACCAGTCATAGAAAAAGTCCCTAGTGACCCATCCCTTACTGTTTGCCCTCCACCACACAAATTAGCCTTGAGGATATTCTTTGCCGGGAACACCTGGGAGTTCAGAGTGATACACCAATAAAGGCTTCACTTTGCAAACACCACTAGCATTGGCACACATTAAACAGAGTAAGCCTTTCATAGGCTTATGTTTCCCAGGATGCATTTTCCTCCTGAGTAATGTAGGTCATGCTTTTGGGATTTTCTTCCAAAACAGGCCTGTTTTGTCACAATTAAACACTTGTTCAGGTTTCAGTCCTTCACTGTCTATGTACTCCATGAATTCATGAAACATAATTTTTCAGCTGCTTTGTGGGCCGAACTGGCAGCCTCACCATGCCTTATCACACTATGTATGCCACTAAAGCTTCTTAAATCTCTCAAACCAACCTTTGCTGGGCCTTAAATTCACTCACATTATCACTAGTTGCAGGCATTTTTTCTAATTAAATCCTCATGCAAATTCCTACCTTTTCACTTATGATCGCTTGAGAGATGCTATCTCCTGCTATCTGTTTTTTCGTTTATCCACACCAATAACATTCTCTCAACATCTTCTATCACTTGCGATCTCTGTTTTGAAAACAAAGTTGCACCTTTAGCAAGAACAGCTTCCTTGACTGACGTTTTCTTTGACACAATAGAAGCGATGGTTGATTGGGTTTACTATACAACCTGGCCAGCTCAGAGACACGCACTCCACTTTCATGCTTAGCATGATCTCTTTCTTCATTTTTCCCCAGTAATTTCACCCTTATTCCCGTAGGGTTGGCACTAGAAGCTTTCTTGGGGCCCATGGTCACTTATTTTGCAGGTGAAATCACTAAAAACGCTGTAATAATACGAAATGTTCTGATTGTATGCTTGGATGCTACTGCGGAGGCTGGCTTGTAAACAATGGCACCGGCAGAACAAGTGAGGCTGGCTCAGGCCACACATAGATGCGTCTCGGACGAATCGCGTTGAACGAGTTTTTTAGCGCTGAGGCAAAACTTTAGTGATAAAATGTATCGCTAGGCGGATTTAACGTTATGTGATGCCAACGTAAGGCGGGGGTCCACTGTACGTGCATAATGTATACAGTGGACCCTCGAATTTCGAATGTACAGATTATCAAACTTTTTGAGTTTCGACTGCTTTTTTCAAACGAATTTTGTTTCGAGTATCAAACTCTACCCATCTCTCGAACTGCTGGGTACTGGACCTGTCTGCCAGCCCGCTCTGTCCACATCCCTGCGCAGGCATCGTGGGCAGTCTGGCTGTGTTGATGCTTGAGTGAACACTAACCTGTGTGCTCATTCAAACATTTCACTATTAATTCATTGTGTTTAGTGCTTGTGCAACTGTGAAATAAACTACCATGGGCCCAAAGAAACTTGTTAGTGGTACCCCTGTGGTAAAGAAAGTGAGAAACACCATAGACGTGAAGAAGGAAATAATACAAAAATATGAGAATGGCGTGAGACTTGTTGAGCTTGCCAGGATGTACGGCAAAAACAAGTCAACTATCCCTTCTATCTTGGCAAAGAAAGAGCAAATCAAGGAAGTTGATGTTGTGAAAGGTGTTGATATGTTATCCAAAAATAGACCACAGACAGTTGATCAGGTTGAGAAGTTGTTGCTGGTGTGGATCAAGGATATACAGATGGAACGTGATAGTGTTTCAGAGACGGTTATTTATGAAAAGGCAAGGAAGTTGCATGCCGACCTGGAAAACACCAGGAACCAGTGAATTTAAGGCCAGAAAAGGCTGGTTTGAAAGATTTAAGAAGTGTAGTGGCATACACAATGTTGTAAGGCATGGTGAGGCAGCCAGTTCAGACAAACGGGCAGCTGAGGAGTTTATACAGGAGTTTAAGAGGTACGCAGACACTGAAAAATTCAAACCCCAACAAGTGTTCAGTTGTGACAAAACAGGCCTGTTTTGGAAGAAAATGCCAAAGAGGACCTACATCACACAGGAGAAAAAGGCACTGCCAGGACACAAGCCTATGAAAGACAGGCTAACTCTTTGTTCTGTGCTAATGGAACAGATTAATTGTACAGTGGACCCCCGGTATTCGATATTAATCCGTTCCTGAGAGCTCATCGAATACCGATAATATCGAAAACCGAATCAATTTTCCTCATAAGAAATAATGAAAATCAAATTAATCCGTGCAAGACACCCAAAAGTGTGAAAAAAAAAATTTACTACATGAAATATTAAGTTTAATGCAATAGAATAATTACAATAACAATAAAATAATTGACACTTACCTTTAATGAAGATCTGGTGATGATTGATGGGATGGAAGGAGGGGAGAGGTGTTAGTGTTTAGAAGGGGAATCCCCTTCCATTAGGACTTGAGGTAGCAAGTCCTTTTCCAGGGTTACTTCCCTTCTTCTTTTAATGCCACTAGGACCAGCTTGAGAGTCACTGGACCTCTGTCGCACAACAAATCTGTCCATAGAGCTCTGTACCTCCCGTTCCTTTACGATTTGTCTAAAATGGGCTACAACATTGTCATTGTAATAGCTGTGTTAGGGTGATTTTCATCCATAAAGGTTTGTACTTCAACCCACTGTGCACACATTTCCTTAATTTTTGAAGTAGGCACAATGTATTCCACAACTGGTATAGGCTTCTCAGGGTTAGCCCCAAACCCTTCAAAATCTTTCTTAATTTCCATACTAATTCTCACCCTTTTTACCACAGGGTTGGCACTAGAAGCTTTCTTGGGGCCCATGGTGACTTATTTTGCAGAAACAAGCACCAAACACAGTGATAATATGGAATGTACCGAATGTATCCTTAGATGCGCGCACACTGGCTGGCTTGTAAACACTGGCACACAAGGGGCAGTTCAGGCCACATGTGGACAGGTCTCGTACGAATCATATCGAATACCGGGTTTTCAATCGAATACCGAGGAATTTTTTTTGCGATATAATGCATCGAATACCGGATTTATCGAATACCGATGCCATTGAATACCGGGGGTCCACTGTATTTCCATTATTTCTTATGGGAAACATTGGTTCGACTTTAGAACTAGCTCCTGGAACAGATTAAGTTCGAAACTCAAGGGTCCACTGTATATGTCCACTCACTGTATGCAACACACTAACTGCACAAACATTGTTATCATTATATTGTTGACAAAATCTGTTTACACAAACCCACACTACTTTCCTCACCACTGATATAGCCTTCCCCACTACCCACACTGTCCTCCCCACCACCCACACTGCCTTCCCCACCACCCATGCCATCTTCCCCACTACCCACACTGCCTTCCCCACCACCCATGCCATCTTCCCCACTACCCACACTGGCTTCTCCACTACCCACTACCCACACTATCTTCCCCACTACCCACACTATCTTCCCCACTACCCACACTGCCTTCCTCACCACCCATGCTATCTTCCCCACCACCCACATGGAAATAAGTCACTTTGTCTGACTTTTTTGAGTTATCCTAGGTAATCTACACATATGCTATGTTGTTTACTGTTACGTTGGTATGTCTTATTACTTTGATGGTAAGGTTCTCACCACATGTTCCAGTGTGGGGTAGCTTCTACTTAATGGCCCCACCTGTCTAGGGGTAATACTTACATCATGGCTGATCATCCCAAGTGTCTCCGACACCCCCTCACCAGCCCTCTTCACAGGTTATGCAAACCACTACCACAAAAACACAACTGTATTCTCAATAGATATGTACAGAACACACAATCACAGCCTCCACCTTCAAAACAAAATCCACACACTCCACGCCCGCGCTCCACATGGTGTGCTGCAACAACTCCCATCCCCCACTCTTCCTGACACAACTCTGGGCCAACCAGTGTTTTGACACACTCCAGTCACCCCGGGCATGGTGGCCAAAACTTAAATTACAAAAACTCACCCCTGGAGCACACATGATGCCCCAAAAGACAGGAGAAGGACCCAGAGACCCTGCCAGGCTGAAGGTCAGCCACAGAGAGACCGAGTCAGTGAGAGCCTGGCTAAGCTCCTCCCACCAAAACAAAAGACTGTTGCCAAGCACAATTCTCCAGTTACCACAATTCTACCACCTCTTAATTTTACTTTTACAAAAAGAAATACAACTTTATAAACTACTTATTTAAATTGTGTGTTTATGGTGTCTATAGTTAACCTATTATATTGAGAAAATAGGTTTGACCCAGCTGCCTCTCAGTCATAAGGTTGATCAGTCCTTCTGACATTTAGAGCAAAGTCCCCATCAATTCAATATAATTAGGTATTATTATAGTAACTGTTACTTATAAATACATGTTGGGTCCTTAGCCCCATAACACCCCACCTCCAGACGAAGTCTCACAAAGCTAGCCGTGTCCCTCAGGATACGGCTAGTAAAAGATATTGCTTAAGTCTGAAGGCGGTAAACAAGGACTACTAGAAATGTACATATTTCTAGCACCATAATACTCTTCACTTTACTGTTATTACAACAGATTTGCAGAAATTTTTTAGAAAAGCATTTTACCATACCCATATACTCTGGGTGTAACTATTTACAATTTTAGTGGCTTTTAAACAATACACATTACAATGCAAAAATTGCACACAATGCCCACTGTGAAAGCCCGCACCAACGGCCTGTGCCTCTGCTACGGTAATCCAGCAAGCAACTGGTACTCCAGGGTGGCATCTTCCTGATCAGGAGACGAGAGTGAGCCAAACCCAGAGCAGTCAGGTGTACACAGGCAGGAACTTCACAAAACATGTCAAGGTGTCTCTCACTTGGTGGCCGAACCAAAACAGTGGAGACTTCCAGTCAACACTCACGATCCTTAACATGGTCAGGCACTCAAGCCCATCTTCGATGGTCCACTCCACACAGATCCTCCAAACTTTGAAGAGGAGGTGACATAGAATATGGAGGGTCCAGGGGACCACAAAGGCAAACCGTCGGGCCGTTTTGTATATAGAGCACACCAAGCACAACATCACATACCTTCCTGAACGTCTCATGTTACCGAAGGTTGTCAACTACTGCCTCAACTCACATTTACGTACACACTGACCCTCGTCACACTTTTGGCTCTGACTCGACCCCTTCACAGTCAGATGGCAGGTAGAGAGTACTCAGGCTCGCTGAGAGTTCACCACTGCAAAAACAACAAGGTCGCACAAGACAAACACTATTTACAAAGTACGCACATGATCTACATGAAACATCTAGAGAGAGCATCAGCAACCACATTCTCTGAGGCTTTTATATATTTGACTTCCAAATTAAAAGGCTGTAGGAACAAAGCCCATTTTAAGAGTCTGATTTTAGTCACTATCACAGGAACAGGATGAAGAGATCCTGAGACATGTACAAATGCTGAATAGCAGCCCCAAAATGAAATTTTCTTTCCTGTGGTAAAATGTTGACATTTAAACTTTAGAAGGTTGTTCATAGACAGTAACAGCTCTGCAACCTCTCTGCAGTGCAACAACAACACAAAGACTCTCTTTGCACCAGGTTGGATACATCAGGTTTACACAAACACCATCACGTTCCATCTCACACACAAATTTCAAACACACAATGAACACAATTTGCATCACACATTAAAATGGTGCTTGACACAGACCATGGAAATCACATCTTCCATGTTTTAGCTTATTTAAAATGTTTGCTCTTTTAGTGCATAAGTATCAATCTTTCTATTCTGTAAACCTTGTTGTTAAACGTACTCTGTGGTAGTCAGTGTTTATGCCAGGGTGCCATCAATTTGGGAACCATGAAGCATGGGAATGCCACTGACTCTCACTAAGCACTACAAACTGGTGTTGGAAGAATTTCACTTCTTCCTCCATCTCCAATTTTTCATACAGATTTTTCCCACACAAAAATTGTTGAATTGGCTCAGTTTCCTTAACAATTTCCTCATTGAGTTTCAACTTTTCCCCATTACTGACATCCCAAACTTTTATAAAGTTCCAAGGTGGCTGAGCCAACTCTCCAACATTTTTCTCATTAAAACCAAGCATGCATTTCCCAAATCTTTTACACATGTTATTCTTAAATACACTTTTGGTATTTCATTCAGATTATTGTTTTGAGCCTTTACCTTCCATTAAAAACATTGGTTCTCTGAATTTTTGACATAACTTCAACCTTTAACCGGTTATTGTGTACACTATACTCATTCTTTTCTTGCTTGGGGGTGTGTGTTTTATATCTAACCCCTGGGAACTTCCCCACAACATGTTCAGCTCACAGCAACTTGCTATACAGATTTTCACATGAATTGGCTCCAGTATCAGCACTTCCTCTCAGCCTCCAGAGTATCATGGTCCATATATGGTCCCACATCATCATCCTGGTCTGGTTGATGAGCAGTTTCACTGGTTACCATCACCTCATACGAGCCAAACAGTATCTGAAACTGAGAAAAAGCTCCGAGGGGGGAGCATCACCATCATCCCAAGCCAATAGCTCAGAGATTCCAGAGTGCTTCCCACTCAGCAAATACAAAGAAGGGATCATCTCATCCCAGTTGTTAGTATTGTCTTTACCATAGGCTTGCATCATTGTCTTAGGGGTTTGATGTAATTTCCTTATTCCCCTTTGATGGAGAGTGATACACAGTTGAACACTGAGGCTCTCTTTTAGTCCTTCAAAACATTTCTAAAAGCTTAGAGGTAAAGTTAGATCCTTGATCTGTTTATGCTGCTTGAAGAAAACCAACATGACAAAAGAACTTCATCAAAACCCTTAAGACTACATGAGCAGTTATCTTATGCGAGGGACTGCTTCCAGGTACTGGTAGTGGAGCAAATTATTGTTAGTAAATAATTATTTCCCATTCTGGTCCTTGGGAGTGGGCCAACGACATCCACTACAGCTTGCTGAAGGGTTCACTGGTGCTGAAATCGGCTGAAGGGGAACAGGTTTAATACTTCGACTAGGTTTCCCTATAATTTGAAAGGCATGATAGGTCTCAATATGCTCTCTGACAGTCTCCCACAGCTGAGACCAGAAGAAATGCCTGGAAACTTGGACATCACCACCTGGGGACAAAGCCCTTGTTCTCCTTCATCGATACTGCAAACAGAGGTGAATTCTTTATAAGAGTTTCCTCCCTGAAATGAAAACACTTATTTAACTGTAAAATCTCTTCTCAGCAACAGCGACATTTTCCTGCACAGAATTAATTGCACCCTAGCAGGTGCAGCCTCTCTCACACTATTTAACTGATCCATTCTCCAATCATGCTCAGCTCTGGCTGGAACATCCTTTTCTTCAGTTGACTGCAGTTCAACATCAGAAAGCAGAGTTACCAAACTTAAGCCCTCACCATCCTCATGAGAAATATCATGAAGACTGTTGGTTAGCATGATCATGAGCCATACTTCTCATGGTGGAACCATCAGGGAGAGGTCTGGCAGGGTTTTCCTAGCCATTTCCTCCCAACATTTCGGACTTGGTTTCCCCAAACTAGTTGTTCCTCACTGTCTAACAGGCCCATAACATTATTCCCTAATAAGAGGTCGACCCTTCGAGGGAATTTCATCGGAGATACCTACAGGGAGATAGCCAACTTGGTATGCAGATTCTACCCATAATTTGTGTACAGGTGTCCTTATGGTTGAACCCGTAATACCCTTCAACAATATATCTACCCCAGTATAGGTATCCTTAGACACTGGCAGCACTCCAGCACGTAGCAAAGAGTAGGTGCTACATCCATCTCTCAAGGACAGTATGTTCTCAACTCTGCCTACATCCTTTTGCAAACCAACTGCGGACCTACTAGAAAATATACACATCCTGGGGTCTAGATCCAAAGGTTCCTCCTCACCTTGCCTTGAAGACCTAATGCAGGCAACTGGATGTATCTCTGCAGTTAGAGTCCTCTGGGGTGGTTCCTCCCTTTCCTGATCTCGCCGCCTTGACCAGCAAAACTTTTGTGTGTCCAGTTTTGTTACAGTAATAACAGATAAAACTCTTAAAGGTATTTTTACCATTTGGTGTAGGACTGGTACTGTTTACTCGAGGACCTGAAACATTATCTGATTGTCTAGGTAAACTTTGAACTCCAGCTGACTTACCTTTTCCTTCTATTTTATAGGGCACCTCAGCCTTCATTTGTTCCTGAAAATTCTTGTCCCACTTACCTTTATGACCATAGGACTTGGAGTAAGGTTTAGAACGAGTGGGGAAATTTTCAGAAGCAGCATGACTGTTTTTACTTACCAATTCCCTGCGAGCAAGAATCGGTCACCTAGATCCAGTGCTTCTGAAAGATTTTCTGGGTTTTTGTCCTCCAAATATTCTCTGAGGTCAACAGGGATTGTATTGTTACAATTCCTCATGAACCATCAGATCTACTAATTTGTTTATAGTCTTTATTAACTCCTTGGAACAAACCCATTTCTTAAAAAGGAACAGTTTCTCATTCCCAACTCAGTTAAGGTCTGCCCATCCTGAAATTTTTGATTCCTGAACTTTTGTCTATATTTCTCAGGTTATCATTTGGTATGCAAGCAATACTTCCTCTTTAATCTTATCATAATCAGAAAAAATCTTGCCCTCCAGAGTCTCTACTCTCTGGAATCCTTTACCCACAAGTTGTGTGCGAACTAGGGTAGCCCACTTCTGTTTGGGCCATCCTTGCTCCAAAGCAGTCTTCTCAAAAAAAGAAAAATATCTATCTGGGTCACTCTCTGTAACTTAGGGACAAAATTTGCAGCTTTAGTTATGTTAAGTACTGCTCAGGCTCTTGTTCTGAACCTCCTAACCTCTGACGTTCTTTCTCCTTAGCTTTCATTAATTTCATTTCAGCCTCTAGTACAGCTAATTTCAGTTCATTCTCTCCATTTCCATATCACCTGGAGTAGGTGATTCCTCATCTTCACTATTAACAGGCATGTTTATGATGAATTATTACTTCTTCCCTGAAGCCTAAAAAATCTGAAGACTCATCTTCTGACATAGTTTTATCTTTAAAACACTTGCTTCCCTCTTACAGTATCAGTGGACAAAGTTTTCCCACAGGCACATAAAATAACACAAATTGAATGTAAACTATGCACATAGCACTTACCATAACCACAACAAAAATGTGTTACTCCCTTTCCCCCACCTTAGGAGAAAAACAACCTGTAAACTAATATATGAAAACAACACTTCCACTGACCACCTTGGTAAATCTTCTACCAGAAACATGCAACTGTTATTACCCCATACCAGCACATATAGTTCAAAGAATGTTTTGAGTTATTTTAGCAGTCAAATAAGTATCCCGGTCAAGCTCCCATGTTACGTTGGTTTGTCCCTTATTACTTTGATTGTAAGGTTCTCACTACATGTTCTAGTGTGGGGGTAGCTTTTACTTAATGGCCCCACCTGTCTAGGGGTAATACTTACATCATGGCTGATCATCCCGAGTGTCTCCGACACCCCCTCACCAGCCCTCTTCACAGGTTATGCAAACCACTACCACAAAAACACAACTGTATTCTCAATAGATATGTACAGAACACACAATCACAGCCTCCACCTTCAAAACAAAATCCACACACTCCACGCCCGCGCTCCACATGGTGTGCTGCAACAACTCCCGTCCCCCACTCTTCCTGACACAACTCTGGGCCAACCAGTGTTTTGACACACTCAGTCACCCGGGCATGGTGGCCAAAACTTAAATTACAAAAAACTCACCCCTGGAGCACACATGATGCCCCAAAAGACAGGAGAAGGACCCAGAGACCCTGCCAGGCTGAAGGTCAGCCACAGAGAGAGAGAGTCAGTGAGAGCCTGGCTAAGCTCCTCCCACCAAAACAAAAGACTGTTGCCAAGCACAATTCTCCAGTTACCACAATTCTACCACTCTTAATTTTACTTTTACAAAAAGAAATACAACTTTATAAACTACTTATTTAAATTGTGTGTTTATGTGTCAATAGTATAACCTATTATATTGAGAAAAATAGGTTTGACCCAGCTGCCTCTCAGTCATAAGGTTGATCAGTCCTTCTGACATTTAGAGCAAAGTCCCCATCAATTCAATATAATTAGGTATTATTATAGTAACTGTTACTTATAAATACATGTTGGGTCCTATAGCCCATAACATTTACATAAACCACGTTGCCTTCCCCACTACTCACACTGCCTTCCCCACCACCCACATGGAAATAAGTCACTTTGACTTTTTTGGGTTATCCTAGGTAATCTGCACATATGTTGCGATGTTTACACAAACCCACGCTGCCTTCCCCACTACCGACACTGCCTTCCCCACGACCCACACTGTCTACCACCCCGCCAACTATGCTGTCTTCCCCACCACCCACATCAAAGTAAGTCACTTTGTCTGGCTTTTTTGGTGGAAGGTTGATAATTGTCTGGGTTTTCAGCAGTATTTCTGGTATCCTGGCCATTGCTTTCTGTCACAAATTCCTCAAAACCACGAGATTCATCTTCACTAACACTTCAATCTGTGTTAGAACTATCACTTGGGAAGAGAAGAGTCCCAATTTGCCGGAGAGTGAGATATTCCTTACTGCTAGGCTTGGTGATGGAGGCATATTGAATTAGCACTCCCACAGTGCAATGCAGGTGCCCCAATTTTTTTCATACTGCACACATTGACCAAGCAGACTATTCTCTCACATGCAGGCCTACCAGCTTTCTTCCACTAGATTTGAAGGTGTTAGAATTTTGGTGTAGTATTATGGGAGCGACACTGGCTCTTGAGCCAGAATACTACACGACTGACACTGAAAGGGTTAACATGTTGCACAAATGAATAATAAAGATAAATCACAAGAGTTAGTTGCATTCCACTTTAAATTTATAATTTTATACAGCATCTCCTCATTTAACAACTGAGTTCTATTCCTAACACAGTGGACCCCCACCTTACGATATTAATCCATTCCTGAGAGCTCATCGTATGCCGAAATTATTGTAAGGCGAAATAATTTTCCCATAAGAATAATGGAAATCAAATCAATCGTGCAAGACACCCCAAGTATGACAAATAAAATTTTTTACCACATGAAATATTAATTTTAATACACACAAACTGAAGAAGACATGCACAGTTAATACTCTAATAAGAGTAGAATACATGACACTTACCTTTATTGAAGATCTGGTGATGATTGATGGGATGGGAGGAGGGGAGGAGAATATGGAAGTTGTTATTGTTTAGAAGGGGAATCCCTTCCATTAGGACTTGAGGTAGCAAGTCCTTTTCTGGGGTTACTTCCCTTCTTCTTTTAATGCCACTAGGACCAGCTTGAGAGTCACTGGACCTCTGTCGCACAACATATCTGTCCATAGAGCTCTGTACCTCTCGTTCCTTTATGATTTGTCTAAAGTGGCTCACAACATTGTCATTGTAATAGTCACCAGCACGGCTTGCAATTAGCTGTGTGAGGGCGATTTTCATCCATAAAGGTTTGCAGTTCAACCCACTTTGCACACATTTCCTTAATCTCTTTTTTTCAATTCCATACTAATTCTCACCCTTTTTACCAGAGTTGGCATTAGAAGCTTTCTTGGGGTCCATGGTGACTTATTTTTGCAGTTACAAGCACTAAAACACTGGGATAATGTGAAATGTACCGAATGTATGCATAGATGTGACTGCACTGGCTGGCTTGTAAACACTGGCGCTGAGGCCACACATTTGACGCGTCCTGGACGAGTCACGTACGGCGAGTTTTTTAGCTTGAGGTGAGGCAAAATTTTTGCGTTAAAATGTTATGTATGGCGGATTTAACGTAACGCGATGCCATCGTAAGGGGGAGTCCACTGTACCTTGTCAATAAACAAATTCGTCTCTAAACGAGGAGCATACTATAATGGCAGTGGGTTTAAGTCAGCCATCTTTGATATTGCTGCAATGGCACCCTTGAACCATTTAAATATTTTTAGTATATTTTTAAAGTTTTAGTGTACTGTATATTGTAATAAACAAAATAGAGGAAATCAGCTCTAATATACATTATTTAGGTATGAATACTGGTCAGAGAGCCCATTGTAAGTCCGAGGCATCGGTAAATGAGTGCCTTTCTCATTACATTTTTTTTAGATTCTATGGAACATTCCATTACAGAATAATAAATATTAAATAATAAACCTGAAAATATATGACTGAAGTTTCATGACTTTACAGTGTATGTCTTACATAAATCTATTACAGAAAATTTATAAATTTAACAAAGCTTCAATACATCTGATATTGTGAAATTACTCATGTTACAATAGCAAAAAAATTGTTGCAAGTACTGGGCACTGTGCCACCATCCTTGTAACTGTAACTTATGACTATGCACACTTAGTAAATATAGGTCAGCAGTAGCAGGAAGCTAAGTTGGTACTCAATGCACATTACATAATTTAATGATGAGAAATTATGAACTCGATAAAACTGGAAGATAATGAGGTTCTGAGTAGGGTAAATAGGAGAGATGGGGATGCATGATGTCATCATTGTTGTTTCATATATTTCCAGAATGGGTTGTAAAAGAAGTGAATGTTGGGGTGTTGAAAAGAAGCATGGGACTGAAGGATAATGGATCTGATATGAAACTGGAGTTGTCACAGTTACTCTTTGCCATTGACAGTTCTTTGGAAGATTATGAAGGGACATTAAAAAGATTAGTGAATGAATTTTTTGAGGGGTAAATTAAAGGAAATTAAAATTTTACACAGGAAAGAACACTGTGATGAAAGTAACAAGAAACCTAGATAGTGAAAGACTGGATATCAGGGTGGAGGGAGAGAGCAAGAAAGATGTGAAAGTAGATAGCTGGTAGTAGATGGGTATATGAATAATAGAGTGAGCCATAAAGTAGACAGGGGTTAAAAGATAGGTGTTGATGCAGCCAAAATTTTATCCCGGATTTCGGCTGTCAACTCAGAATCAGCCATATTGACGTGTAATATATCACTCTTGAGAAAATTAACCCTTAAACTGTCCAAACATAGATCTACATTTGCACGCATAGCACTGACGTACGAACCACAGCCTGTTTGGTCAGGTACTGACTTTAGGTGCCTGTCCAGTGCCTTCTTGAAGACAGCCAGGGGTCTATTCGTAATCCCCCTAACGTATGCTGGGAGGCATCCCCCTTACGTATGCTGGGCCCTGGACACTTACTGTGTTGCCTCTCAGTGTACTCGTGACACCCCTGCTTTTCATCAGGGGAATGTTGCATCTCCTGCCGAGTCTTTTGCTTTCATATGGAGTGATTTTTTTGTGCTGGTTTGGTACCAATCCCTGCAGGGCCTTCCAAGTGTATATTATCATGTATCTCTCTCGCCTGCATTCCAGGGAATACAGATCAAAGACCTTCAACTATTTCCAGTAGTTTAGGTGCCTTATCGCACTTATGTGTGCCATGAAAGTTCTTTGTACACTCTCCAGGTCTGCAATGTCGCCAGCCTTGAAGGAGGCAATTAGTGTACAGCAGTATTCCAGCTTAGAGAGCACAAGCGATTTGAAGAGAATCATCATGGGCTTGGCGTCCTTAGTTTGGAAGGTTCTCATTATCCATCCTATCATTTTCCTAGCAGATGAGGTAGATACATTGTTGTGGTCTTTGAAGGCAAGATCCTTGACATTATCACTCCAAGTCCTTCAATTACTTTTCCTCCCTACTGTATGGTTAGAATTTGCGGTATACCCTGACATATTTTTAATTTCTTCAAGTTTTCCATATCTGAGTAGTTGAAATTTCTCCTCGTTGAACTTCATATTGTTGGTAGATAAGACACATAGGCAACATTTAGGCAACTTTATTCCGAAACGTTTCGCCTACACAGTAGGCTTCTTCAGTCAAGTACAGAAAGTAGGCAGGAGCAGTAGAGATGTGAAAACAATGTAATCAGTCCAACACCCTTGAAGTCGTAGATTTGAGGTTGTCAGTCCCTCAGCCTGGAGAAGTTTTGTTCCAAAGTCTGGAATTAACTGAAGATCAAGCGACAGTGTTGAGATTTAAATACTGTCCGAAGGAGAGGGGCAGAGTAGAAGTAGTAGTAGTGAGAATGTAGCCACTGAGAGGTCACGTCCATCTCAGATTGGTATTGTATACCATTTGATATTCACTCAACTTCATATTGTTTTGAGTGGCCCATTCAAAGAGTTGGTTGATGTCTGCACAGTATTAAAAAATCTGGGAGCACATATTACCTTGTGGGAGCACCAGTTCAACTGAGCGACAGGATTCCCTGATGCCATGTCCCTTTAACACTCCCCTTTTAAGAGGAAAGTAAAAATAGATTAGATAAATACAAGAGTAAGTGTGGGTGGGTGCAAGTTGGACCTGACTAGCGTGTGCTACTAGGTCTGATGTCATGCTCCTTTCTTCAGTGGATGTGACCTGACTAGGTGGGTCATTGGTCTAAGCTGGGGGTGATATGAACCTGCCTTGCATGGGCCTGTAGGCCTGCTGCAGTGTTCCTTCTTTATGTTCTTATGTATTCGGCAGGCTGGCCAGCTGGCTGGCTTGCTTTGGTTGCCTCTGGCTGTCTCTCTGTCTATATCTCTGTCTATCTATATTTCTGTCTATCTATATCTCTGTCTCACATGTACATGTAAGTACAGTTATTATACATAGTGTAAATTACCTAGGATAACCCAAAAATTCCAGGCAAAGATAGACAGACAGATAGACAAACAGACAAACATGTATGTATCAGTGAAAACAAATAAAGCCAGGGTTCCCCGAGTGCCATTTATAAAATGTCACTGAGCTGTCAACAGTATAGGGATGCTTTTCATAACAACATGCTTCAAGGTAGTACAGTGGACCCCCGCATACCGAACGCATCGCATACCGTACAATCCGCATACCGCTCGCTTTTTTCGCAAAAATTTTGCCTCGCATACCGCCCAAAAACCCGCTCACTGCTCTTCGTCTGAGACGCGTCCAATGTGCGGCCTGAGCCATGCTCACATGTTCCGCCGGTGGCATTGTTTACCAGCCAGCCTCCGCGGTAACATCCAAGCATACAATCGGAACATTTCGTATTATTACAGTGTTTTTGGTGATTTTTTCTGGAAAATAAGTGACCATGGGCCCCAAGAAAGCTTCTAGTTCCAACCCTACAGCAATAAGGGTGAGAATTACTATAGAGATGAAGAAAAAGATCATTGATAAGTATGAAAGTGGAGTGCGTGTCTCCGAGCTGGCCAGGTTGTATAATAAACCCCAATCAACCCCATCGCTATATTGGGGGTACAGCGCTGCTGCTCTGTACTACCGTCGCTGCGCTGCACTGTCAGCTGCTGCTGCTGTTGTACCCCCGTCAGTGCTGCTGCGGTGTATGTCGTGCTGCTGTAGCATCGTTTTTGTGCTGTACCATCGTTGCTGCTGCTGTGCATTGTCTGTGCTGCTGTAGCAGCTGCTGCTGCTGTAGCTCGTCTGTTGCTGCTGTAGCTTGTCTGCTGTGTGTAGCATCGTTGTTGCTGCTGTAGCATGTCTGTTGCTGCGTCCCACCGTCGGGCTGCTGCTGCTGTGTTGCACCGTTGTTGGTGGGGCTTTTTGGAATACCAAGAAAAAAATTAACCCCAGGGGTTTTCCCACCCAGGATAACCAAAAAAGCAGTGTCATCAAAGACTGTCTAACTTTTTTCCCATTGGGGCCCTTAATTTGTCCCCCAGGATGAACCCCACACCAGTCGACTAACACCCAGGTGAACAGGGAAAAATGCCTGGAAAGTGCTATTTTGGGGGGTTTTAAAAGCCGCAAAGTTGGTTTGGAGTTTTTAAGAATCGTAGTGGATAACAATGTGAAAAGGGCCCTGTTTGGAAGAAAATGCCAAACAGGACCTACAATTTCAGGGGAAAAAGGGCACCCCCGGACACAGGGTTCATAGTAAATTGGCATCTTCAAAAAAGGAAAAGTGTCATTTATTCTTCATTTTTGAGACGTACATGCACAATATATTTGTGCATTTTACACCTATTTTGTGCTGTTCCTTCTTTTTGGGTAGGAAATGTATTTTTTCATGTGGAAAAATTTTTTTTTTCTATTTTTGGGTGTCTTCCCGGTTAATTTGATTTCCTTATTTCTTAGGGGGAAAAATTCATTGCATACCAAACATTTTCGCATAACAATCAGCCCTCTGCACGGATTAAAGTCGCTATGGGGGGTCCCCGTATATGCCAGGGTTTCTAAAACATTGCTGGGACCCATAAAATACGTGGTCCCCCATTATCTCGTTAATCGTTCCTGGAAATGCACGTTATCGAAAAGGGGCGATTTTTTGAATAAATTTTCCCCCTAAGAAAAATGTAAATAAATCAATCCCTTCCAAAAAACCAAAGTATTAAAACAAAAATTTTTTTTTCTGAAAAATAGATGTGTACAGTAGGGCCCCGCTTTACAGCGTTTCACTTTATGGCGTTCCATTAATACGGTCATTTCAAACTATGACCAAAACTCGCTATACAGCTCCCCCCACCTGACTTTCTAATACGGTCACCGCGCCCCACCCGGTTTGTTTACATTCTCTGTGAGATCCATAAGCACTAAGTCTCTCCATTATGTCTGGAAACTCCAAAATTTTAAGTGTTTTTAAAAGTTATTTCATATTTTATATTTTTTTTTTATTATCACACTGGCCGATTTCCACCAAGGCAGGGTGGCCCGAAAAAGAAAAACTTTCACCATCATTCACTCCATCACTGTCTTGCCAGAAGGGTGCTTTACACTACAGTTTTTAAACTGCAACATTAACACCCCTCCTTCAGAGTGCAGGCACTGTACTTCCCATCTCCAGGACTCAAGTCCGGCCTGCCGGTTTCCCTGAACCCCTTCATAAATGTTACTTTGCTCACACTCCAACAGCAATTTCTTCTTCTCTTTTTTAGTAAATGTCTACAGGAGAAGGGGTTACTAGCCCATTGCTCCCGGCATTTTAGTCGCCTCATACGACACGCATGGCTTACGGAGGAAAGATTCTTTTCCACTTCCCCATGGACAATAGAAGAAATAAAGAGGAACAAGAGCTATTTAGAAAAAGGAGAAAAACCTAGATGTATGTATATATATATGCATGTGCGTGTCTGTGAAGTGTGACCAAAGTGTAAGTAGGAGTAGCAAGATATCCCTGTTATCTAGCGTGTTTATGAGACAGAAAAAGAAACCAGCAATCCTACCATCATGCAAAACAGTTACAGGTTTCTGTTTCACAGTCATCTGGCAGGACGGTAGTACTTCCCTGGGTGGTTGCTGTCTACCAACCTACTACCTTAATAACATGTATGTTATTAAATACCACTGCCTCCACCACTGCGAGTCCCTACTACCCTCCCTCTGACCCCCACAACTGGCAGCCAGCCCTCCCACCACTGTCTGGTGAGTGTTTTGTTTGTTCATTATCTGCTATTAAACTACAGTATAAATAATGTCAACCCATTTATGACTGCATATTGGAATGGCTATTCAGACAGGTATTGGAAGGTGACATCATGTGTTTACTCTTGAACAGCAAAGAATCAAACGCCGCCGCCGCCGCTGGTGGTGGCGGTGGCGGTGGCGGTGGCGGTGGCGGTGGTGGTGGTGTGGTGGTGGTGGTGGTGGTGGTGGTGGTGGTGCTGCTGCTGGTGCTGCTGGTGCTGCTGGTGCTGCTGGTGCTGCTGGTGCTGCTGGTGCTGCTGGTGCTGCTGGTGCTGCTGGTGCTGCTGGTGCTGCTGCTGCTGCTGCTGCTGCTGCTGCTGCTGCTGCTGCTGCTGCTGCTGCTGATGATGATGCTGATGATGCTGATGATGCTGATGATGCTGATGATGCTGCTGATGCTAATAATAATAATAATAATAATAATAATAATAATAAAAATAATAAATACGATAGAATTGAAGAAGGAAATTGTACAAATATACGAGGGTTGAAGCAGTGGTGGAGGAAGTGGTTGACGCATCGTCAGTGTGGCTTTGTTTATGCTGGAGTGAGTATTAGTCTCCGTGCTCTTCCAAACATTTCACAATAATTCATTGTACAGTGGACCCTCAACTAGCAATTGCATTGATTAACGATAAATCTGACTAAAACCCTTTTTAAAAAATGAAAAAATTTTTTCCCTCGAAAGTGTTTAAAAAAACCCTGACCAGCGCTTTTCGTTCCGTACCAAAACGCGCCCAAATCTGGGCCTGGCGCCCCTCATTTTTCCCCCTTTTGGTGCCAGTGTTTACAACCCAGCCAGCCACCGGGTCGTTTCCCAAAACCCTACAAAAACCCGGGAAAAATTTCATATTATCACAGCCTTTTAGTGTTGCCCCTGCAAATAATTTCACCAGGGGCCCCAAAGGGAAAGCTTCTGTGCCAACCCTACAGAAAAAAGGGTTTAGAATTACTAGGGAGATGAAGAAAGAGACCCATTGAAAAATTTAGGGAAAGTGGAGTGCGGTATCTTTTGAGCGGGTCAGTTGTAAAATTTAAACCCCAATAAACCATCCTACTTTTGGGGGGGCAAGAAAACGGCATTAAAGGAAAGCTTTCTTGCCAAAGGTGCAACTTTTGTTTTCGAAACTGAGATCGAAAGTACTCGAAGATGTTGAGAAAACTTTTAAATTTGGGGTTTAAAACGGAAACAAAACCCAAGAGACAGCACCTCTCAAGCGATCATATGTGAAAAGGCTACGAAGTTGCATGACGATTTAATTAAAAAAATGCCAGCAATAGTGATGTGATAAATTTTAAGCCAAAAAGGTTTGGGTTTTGGGGAATTTAAAAAAGCGTAGTGGCATTAATAGGTGATAAGGAAGGGTGAGGCTGCCAGTTGGGAAACCCCCAAAGGGGCCCAAAAAATATTGCGGGGATTTAAGGAGTATTTTGACAGTAAAGGGACTGAAAAACCTTTAAACAATTTTTTTTAAATTTGTGACGAAACGGGCCCTGTTTTGGAAGAAAATGCCAACGGGACGTACTTTACTCGGGGGGAAAAAGGCACCCCAGGACAAAAAGCCTATGAAAACAGGCTTACTTTGTTGAGGGTTTCCCAAAATTTCAAGTGGTGATTGCAAAGTGAAGGCCTTTTTTTGGTGTATCACTCTAAACCCCCCAGAGTTTCGGGAAAAAACAATGCCTAAAGGCGTAATTTGTGTGTGCTGGGGGGGCAAACAGAAAGGGGCTTTGGGTCACAGGGACTTTTTCTGTGACGGGTTACACCATCCCATTTGCCCCCAAAGTGAAAAATTACCAAATTTAAAAAGAAATTAGCCCTTTAAGGGCCCCCGGAAATTAGAAAATTCCCCTGATCATCCTACAGATGTGGCGGGGGGACTTTCTGGGGGACATGACTTCATTAAGGTAAATTTTTTGCCCCCTAAAAACCACTCCTTCCTGCAGCCCCATGGCCAGAAAGGTTTTTTCCCCCAATTTCAAAAAACTTTTACACAAAAGCTATGTTTAAAAGGTGTTTTTGTAGTGACCTCAAAAACTCAACTGACTCAAAGAGATTTTTGGAAAAAATAAATTTTAAACATCCTAAAATTGTGAAAAATTTTAAGGAAAAGGTTTGGGGAAGGAAGTAAACTAAGGACTTTAAAACCTCGGCTTAAAAAAAAAACCTGTGGCCCCAGAATGTGTAAAAAAAGGGGTTTTTTGAAGGGTTTGGGGAAAAAACCCCTGAGAATCCTATGCCTTTTGAGGAATCCATTGTGGCTTGGGGAAGCCCTTGGGGGTTTTGGGGGGGGTTTAGTGGGGAGGTTTGGGGAAAAGGGGGTGGTGGAGGACGGGGAAAAGAACAAACCCACTAAAGGACGCTAGATCACTTAAAACACAAGAGGCCACCCCCTGGGGGAAACTGTTTCGGAGGGGGGGGAAGGGGGGAAATTTGAAAAAGTTCCCTACTTCTAAGTTTAAAGGGAAATCTGTGCAATGTGGTTTAAAATGCAAACTTTAGGGTGATAATCACCCTGAAAACAGTTTACTGCAAGCCGGGGTTGGGGCAACCTGTACACGACAATGTTGTAAACCACTTTAGGAAATTTCATAAAGAACGAGAGGTACAGGCCTTAAAGGAAAAGATATGTTGTTTCAACAGAAGTCCAAATGAACCCCTAAAACCCGGGCCTAGTGGCATTAAAAGGGAAAAAGGGAAGTAACCCAGAAAAAACTTGCTGCCTTTAAAATGCTAAAGGGAAGGGGATTCCCCTTTTAAACAGTAAAAAAAGATTTTTTTCTCTCCCCCCTCCTCCCCCATCAATCTCACCCGATCTTCAAAAAAGGGAAGTGTCATTTAAATGTGCAGGAATCTTTAAATTTGGTTTTGGGATTAAAAATTTAAAATTTCAAAGTGGTAAATTTTTTTTTTTTAAACTTTTTGGGGGTCTTGCAAAGGATT
This sequence comes from Cherax quadricarinatus, assembly GCF_026875155.1. Lineage (NCBI taxonomy): Eukaryota > Metazoa > Arthropoda > Malacostraca > Decapoda > Parastacidae > Cherax > Cherax quadricarinatus. The sequence continues at coordinate 35,427,810 of NC_069451.1, read as the reverse complement.
TAAAAATTTATTTCCATTTTTTTATGGTTAAAATTAACTTGATAAAGATTATTTTTTACTAAAGATAAGCCTCAAAGGGAAAGGGTTAATATTTGCTGGTTGAGGGGGCCACTGTATTTTGGGGTTGTAGATTGAGTGTGACTGAGGGTTGAGGGGAGTGGGGAGAGGGAGTGAAAAAGGGGTGGGAGAGGGAGTGAAGAGGGAGTGATTTGAGCAGTGATGAGGCAGTGGGGGAGGCAGTGGTAGAGGCCCGTGGGTAGAGGCAGTGATAGGGCAGGATAGAGGCGGGGATAGAGGCAGTGGGGGGAGGCATGGGGGAGGCAGTGGGGGAGGAGTGGGTGGGCCTTTGGGAGAGGCAGTGTAAAAGGCCGTGGGATTACTAAATATATGTTAAAAAATAACTAGTTTCATGTTAATTTTTAAAAACCTTTATAATTTAAAAATAAAAGTTAATTTATAATGTACTATTAAATTTTTATTATCACTGCCCCTACCACTGCCTTCACCCACTGCCTCCCATAACTGCCCGACCACTGCCTCTATCACTTTCCTCTACCCCTGCCCCTTTCCCCCTGCCTCTTTACGCCCACCACTGCCTCTATCACTGCCTCTACCACTGCCTCAAACCCCTCCATTTACACTCAACTAAAACACCAAAAAACAATGAATTATTGTGAAATGTTTGGGAAAAGCACAGATAATTTTCCCCACTCCACCTAAACCAAAACCCCCAAATGACGAACGTCAAACCCCCTTCCTCCACCCCTGCTTCAAACCCCCGTATTTTTGTACAATTTCCTTCTTCAAATTTTATCATATTTATTAATTTTTATTATTATTAAATTTTTATTATTATTATTTTTATTATTATTAATTTTTATATTATTTTTATTAAATTTTTATTAGCAGTACAAAATGTTTGATTCTTTTCTGTGTTTAAGAGTAAACATATGATGTCACCCTTTCCCAAAACCTGTCTGAATAGCCAAATTTTAATATGCAGTCATAAATGGGTTTTCATTAAATTTTAAATGTATTTAATAGCAAATAATGAACAAACAAAAAAAACTCGCCACACAGTGGGGGGAGGGCCCGGCTGCCAGGTTTCCCGGGGGGCCCAGGGGGGGTAAATTTAAAGGGCTCGTGGGGGTAAATTTAAATATTTAAATTTTTTAGTGGGAAAAAATTTTGGGGGTTGGGGGAAATTCCCCAAAGTGTGAAGGCCCCCCGAATGTTTAGGGAGACCTGTAATAATAATTAAAATTTACAGAGTCTTTATTAAAAGTGTATATTACGTTAATTATAAAACATTTTCATTAATCCATCCATGATATTTTTTTCAAAATTTACAAGTATAATAAAATTATACACGATGAAAACATATAAAAAATTAAATAACCCCCACAATAGAATAAATAAACATAAATGTGAGATGTGGTAACCCAAAAAATTTTACAAGTGAGGGGAAGAAAAAAAACATTTTAACTAATCTAAAAAATAAGAGAAAATGTGTTTTCTGGGGGGAACTTTAAAAAATTTTTCCTTTCGGATGTAGTACGTAAGTTTTATTCAGGTATACACAAATACAGTTAATAAATTTTCATACAAAACAAAATTTGTGTAGAGAACCTAGGTTTAAACCCAAAAAAAACAGAGGGGACTTTTTTCCCTTGCCTTTATCGGCGTATTTTTTCTCAAAATGAGTTACCCTGAAATGGGAGTGTTCTTCTTTTTTATTCTAAACCCTATAATGTAGAGACAACCTTTTACACAATGAACTTTTTAAAAAAACCAGGGCGGTTTCACTTTGTTTACAAAACTTTCCTTCGCCTGGTTTTTTTTACATAACTCTGCCCCTGTCCTCTCTCATGCGCTCATTCTTTCTCTCTCATTTATTGTTTTATCTCATTTACTTACTCCTGACCCTACATTAAGACTACAAATATTTTAAGGTAAGTAATGAGTGAACTGTACATACATTTTATCGCTCTGGGATGCTTAAATATCATAGAATATGTGTGGGTGGGTTGGCCTGGTATGGTAACCCGGCTGACTACCATACATACCACACTTGATTTCTTACAATAAATACTTCTTACGGGTCTAAACCCCTAGATTAAGACTATAAATATTTTAAGGTAAGTAATGAGTGCACTATGTGTGTATTGTACTTTTTTAATTGTTTTTTGATGCCTAGTTCTAATGCTAACTTAATATATGTTAGTGTAAACTTGTTATTTAGTATTTGTATGAATTTATAAGTGGAAAAAAAGGGTGTTCCACTTTACGGCGATTTCCGCTTTATGGCGGTAGCCTGGAACCTAACCTGCCCTATAAGTGGGGCCCTACTGAACATAAACAATACAATGGGACATGATGAATGAAACATTAACAGCATAACACTTACCTTTATTGGTGATTCTTCTTAGTGTATGGAAGACCGGAGGAGGAGAGAGATTGGATTAGCTACTGTTTGGAAGGGGAACCCCTTCCATCAATACCTCAGGTACCAAGTGCTTTTCTGGGGTTACTTCTCTTCTCTGTTTCTTAATGCCACTAGGACCAGCTTGAGAGTCACTGGAGTCCTGTCTCACAAAAAAAGTGCCCAGAAAGCTCTGTTTCTGGCATCTCTTTAAAACTTCTCTAAAATGGGCCAAGACTCTGTTACTGTACAAGTTGACGATATGGCTTGCAACATCCTTTTCAGGGTGATGTTTCTCCATAAATCTTTCCATCCTACCCCACATTTCACCATGCCTTATCACACTGTGTATGCCACTATGCTTCTTAAATCTCTCAAACCAACCTTTGCTGGCCTTAAATTCACAATTATCAGAACTTGTTGCAGGCAATTTCTTTACCAGATCGTCATGCAACTGCCTAGCCTTTTCACAAATAATCGACGTCATAAAACTATCTCCTGCTAATTGTTTCTCGTTTATCCACACCAATAATAACTTCTCAACATCTTCGAGTACTGGTGATCTCATTTTTGTCAGCATATTTACCCCCTTTGCAACAACAGCTTCCTTGATTTCCTTTTTCTTGGCCACGATGGAGTTGGTTGTATAGGATTTGTTATACATCCTGGCCAGTTCAGCCACACGTACGCCACTTTCATATTGTTCAGTGATGTTTTTCTTAAATTCAATCATATTTCTCACTTTCTTTACCAAAAGCTTGGCACTAGGAGCTTTCTTTGGAGCTATGGTAGCTTATTTAGCACTTGCAACCACTAAAATGAATGGAGTATTATGAAATATTTTGTATGAACAAGTGAGGGGACCGTTGCTCACTGGTAAACAATGGTACACTGGCTGGGAAGGGAGGCCGAGGCGGCTCAGAGCGTGAGTATGTGTCCCGGACAAAGGACGATTAGCGAGTAAACCGACCATTTCCGAGCCAATGTTTGGACGAGAATAACGCGACGATTTCTGAAAAGGACGACTATCGAGCCGGATGATTATTGGGGGACCACTGTACTTTGTATATATTTCTAGACAATAATAAATAACCCAGGCAGGTGTAAATGTTCACCTGTCAATGTGATTGTGACTATTTGAGTATTATTTCAGTTCCTAATATTAGTGTCAGAACAAAGATTTGCTATGGAATCACAAGAACTATGATAAATTGCAATTATCAGAACCTAAAAATTATATAAATTAAAATAAAAATGAGAAAAAAGGTATATCAGCAACACTTCTGCAAGCAGCAGAAGTCAATGTTGCCATCAGGTGAGCATCTAGATCCAACTTCGGGGCCTTATATCTCGGTAAGTACTTACCCTAAAAAAATTTTTTAATCCTATAACATGTAGAAAAATGTGCTCTTCATTAAAAAAACAAAAAAGATTTTTTTATTTTTCAAAATATTCGGAGCACCACATAAGTGAACGTAGATCTACATTTGGACAGTTTAAGGGTTAAATGTCTTATTTTAGATTAATATAGACATTGTCATTAATCCATCAATGATATTTTCTTCAAAATTATATAAGAAACACATTACATAGCATATAAAAACATGCAATGTTTATATGCAATGTATGTTTAATAATAATCACTCTTGGGCTCATTAAATGTCTTATTTTCATTAATCCATCTACGATATTTTCTTCAAGAAACACGTTACACAGCATATAGCATATAAACATCGCATATAAACATGCAATGTTTATATGCTATGGAGTGGAGAGTCGGGTGGAGAGTAAACATTATGTTTTCTCTGATTCATTATTAGAGAAAACTGTGAATCTGGCATCTCGCCCAGTCGCTGCCCTTCATATGCGTTTGTTTACAATTCTCAGCATAAATTATTCATTACTTCTCCCTTTATTTATGATGGCATCAAAAGGTACCTGGAGTTTACCTGGAGAGTGTTTTGGAGGTCAATGCCCCCCACAGCTCAGACTGAGACCAGGCCTCATGGTGGATCAGGGTAATAATATGGCTGTGTAGTGTAGCCCAGGGAGGAGGGCTACATACATGTACCTACATCTACCTCTATAGGGAGTTGGGGATTCCCAACTCCCTCTCCCCTCCTGCCTTCTTCAATACGCCAACAGGAGTCTTCAATAAAGGTATTATTATTATTATTATTATTATTATTATTATTATTATTATTATTATTATTCCTTCTTCTTCCTTCCTCTTCGTCGTCGTTGTCGTCCTCCTCCTCGTCCTCCTCCTCATCCTCGTCGTCCTCCTCCTCGTCCTTGTCGTCCTCGTCCTCGTCGTCGTCCTCCTCCTCCTCCCTCCTCGTCCTCCTCCTCCTCGTCACTCCTCCTCTGCGTCTCTCCCTCCTCTTCGTCCTCCTCCTCATCCTCCTCCTCCTCCTCCTCGCCCTCCTCCTCCTCCTCCTCATCCTCCTCCTCGTCCTCATCTCTCCTCCTCCTCCTCCTCCATCCTCCTCCTCCTTGTCCTCCTCCTCCTCGTCCTCATCCTCATCTCCTCCTCGTCCTCATCCTCATCCTCCTCCTCGTCCTCATCCTCCTCCTCGTCCTCATCCTCCTCCTCGTCCTCCTCCTCCTCCTCATCCTCCTCCTCCTCATCCTCCTCATCCTCCTCCTCATCCTCCTCCTCATCCTCCTCCTCATCCTCCTCCTCCTCCTCCTCCTCCTTATATACTTCCACATATCCAAAACATTGCTGGGACATATAAATACTTTGTAGATATTCCAAGACAATAGTAAATGGCTAAGGCAGGTGTAAATGTCCACCTGTCAGTGTGTTTGTGACAATTTGAGTACAATTTCAGTACCTAATACTTGTATCAGAACAAAGAATGGTTATGAAATGACAAGAACTACTATAAATTGTAATTATCAGAACATAAAAATTATATAAAATAATATGAATAGAAAAAAAGGTATATCGACAACACTTCTGCAAGCAACAGGACATGAGCATCCAGTGCCAACTTCTCGGCCTCATATCTTCGTAAGTACTGACCCTAATTTTTTTTTTATTCTAAAACACTTTAAAAAATGTGCTCTTTTTTCTATGAAAAAAAAAAAAAATTCAAAATATTCGGGGTGCTGCGCGAGTGAGCATATATATACGTTTGGACCGTTTAAGGGTTAATTAATACAGGTCCTCCATCACAAATCCGGCATCACTGGGACCTGTAGTGTGCAGGATTACTGACTTTGCCAGATTACAGAGTGGTTAGGTTAGAATACACTTAATAAAATTAACAAACTTGACTTACATAAAGTTCATTGAACATTGGCAAAAATCGAACATTTCCGCTACTTTGAGCTCAATTTCAAGGTACTTTTCGCCATGAAAGCAATCAAAATCATGTCTATTTCTGTAATATATCTTCCATTCTATCAAATGAGTCCAAAAAATGAGAATACAACCATAAAAACCATATGAAAATATACTGCAGAGAGGCGGTTAATGGCTGAGAAGTGAACTCCCTTATTTATTGTCCGTCTTTTTTATTTTTGTTGTACACTAAGAAGCATCTTTCCATCATACACTGCCCAAGTTTCAATGAGATAGCCCAACAAACAACCGAGAAAAAAAAAATATTTACCAAAAATCATATATGGCAAGCCCAAGCCAGGTACTGGAAATAAGTCACTTTGTCTGACTTTTCTGGGTTATCCTAGGTTCTCTATACATACAGTGGAACCTCAAAAATCGAACTGCTCCCAACTCAACCAATTATGTAAGTGTATTTTTGTAAGTGCTTTTATAAGTGTATTTTTGAGGGTCTGAAATGGACTAATCTAAATTACATTATTCCTGACAGGAATAAATTCATTCGGTAACGGCACTCAGACAGCCTTCTGGACTGAATTAAGTTCGATATTTGAGGTTCCACTGTACACTGCTATGTATGATAATCTATGTAACTGTTTTTGTGTATACTTTAATACACTTATTTACTTCTAGTCTGTCAACTGAGTACAAGAAACCACCCATTCACTTATTTCAACTACCCAATAAAGTGGGTAGAAATTGGCAATTTGGCCGATTTCACACAAATTTCAACAGATGCCAATTTCAAAATAGGGTCCAGAATAAACAATGCAGATATTCCTGGCACTAAAATAACATTTTCTCTGTTCATTAGTCACGGCTACAGGCCCCTCTTATATTACTCTTGCTTACCATTTGGAATTTTTATTCACACAAAAATAGATTTACTGTTATGCAGACTGCTGCATTATTATAATAATTGTATAAATAATGTCAACCCATTCTTGACTGGCAGGTTAGGTTCCAGATGTCTGCCAGAAAGCAGACATCTCCAGAGAGCAAAACGCCAATTTTTCCACTTACAAATGCATATAAATGCCAGGTAACAAGTTTACACTAACATATATTACGTTAATAATAGAAATGGACATTAAAAACAATGGAAAGTAATATACACACACAGTACATCCATTACTTTCCTTAAAATATTTGTAGTCTTAATGTAGGGCAAGAGGTGGTTTAATTTGTAGGAAGTCAGGTTTGGGAGGTATGGTAGCCAGCCAGGTCAGCCCACCCCACCCACACGTAATATACTATGATATTTAGTTAAAGCTCCCCAGAGCTTTAAAATACATATACAGTACATTCATTAATTACCTTAAAATATTTGTAGTCTTAATGTAGGGTGAGAGGTGAGTTTTATTTGTAGGAAGTCAGGTTTAGGAAGAATGGGTAGTCTGCAGGGGCTGCCCTCCCCACCCTACCCACACACAATGTAAACACTCCCATTCTCATTTAACACCATTTTTAGAAGAAATGACGCCCTGAGTGAAGGCATACGAAAGAAATAATTTTCTAGTTACCCCTAGTAATATTATAGTGACACATTTTCTCTGATGTAGGACTACAAGTTGCCTGGCTACCACAAGTCCTACAAGTCGCCTGGCTACCACAAGTCCTACAAGTCGCCTGGCTACCACAAGTCCTACAAGTCGCCTGGCTACCACAAGTCCTACAAGTCGCCTGGCTACCACAAGTTCTACAAGTTGCCTGGCTACCACAAGTCGCCTGGCTACCACAAGTCCTACAAGTTGCCTGGCTACCACAAGTCCTACAAGTTGCCTGGCTACCACAAGTCCTACAAGTTGCCTGGCTACCACAAGTCCTACAAGTTGCCTGGCTACCACAAGTTGCCTGGCTACCACATGCCCTACAAGTCGCATGGCTACCACAAGTCCTACAAGTTGCCTGGCTACCACAAGTCCTACAAGTTGCCTGGCTACCATATCTCATATTTATGTTAATTTATTCTACTGTAGGGGGTATTTAGATGGATTAAGCAAAATGTTTATATTAACGTTTTATACGATATTTAATGCTCCTCAGAGTGATTATTATTGTGTTATTATTATTATCATTATTAATGTAGCATCTTCAAGTCTAATAAGAAACTCTTAGTGATTTTAATGTGTACCTGCATGCCAGCAGGTACACATTACTAAGGTACAGGTACACGTAAGTATAAGTATCAGTTATAATAATAATGTAGGTACGTAGTCCACCTGGGCTACATACCTACACCTACCTACATAGCTACACGATATTTGATGTGGCCCAGAGCCATGTTATTACCATCGACATACCATGTTCACTGAGTTTATTCATTTCTAACAACTACCTTTAGGTGCCATTATAAACAAAGGGAGAAATAATGAATTCAAGCCAAGAATTTTAAACAAAAGCATTAATTATTAAGGGGAGTGATGTAATGTTTTCCCTCTGCCCGGCTACCACACCTCCATAGTATATAAACAAAATGTTTATATGTTACATAATGTGTTTCTTACATAATTCTGAAGAAAATATAATTCATAGATGCATTAATGAAAATGTTTATATTAACATAAAATTAGACATTTAACCCTTTCTGGGTTTCGCCCATACTAGTACGGCCTACGCGCCAAGGTTTTTGACGTACTAGTATGCATAAATTCTAGCGCCCTCAAATCTAGCAAGAGAAAGCTGGTAGGCCTACGTATGAAAGAATGGGTCTATGTGGTCAGTGTGTACAGTATAAAAAAAATCCTGCAGCACACAGTGCGTAATGAGAAAAAAAAAAACTTTGATCGTGTTTTTGGTTTAAAACAGTGACTTTGCACTGTATTTTTGTATGGTATTTATTGTTGTATTCTAGTTTTCCTGATCTCATTGTATAGAATGGAAGACATATTACAGAAACTGAGATGATTTTGATTGGTTTCACAATGAAAAGTACCTTGAAATAGAGCTCAAAGTAGCAGAAATGTTCGAATTTTACCAAAGTTCAAAAGTAAACAAATCATGCTAAGCATCCAATACACGTCAACTGGTGAGTCTAACATTCTTGTACAAGTGTGCTGATATTATTTATACCATTTCTACACTAATGTAGTTGTCTGCATTCTGCATAACAGTAAATCTTTTTTTTTTTTTTTTTTGTGAGAATAAAAAATCAAGGTGGAAAGCAAAAGAAATGTAAGAGGGGCGTGGGGACGTGACTAAAGAAAAGAGGAAATGTTATTTTAGTGCCAGGAATGTCTTTCTTGTTTATTCTGGACCCTATTTGGAAATTGGCATCTTTTGAAATTTGTGTGAAATTGCCAAAATTGCTAAATTCTGACCACTTTATTGGATAGTTGAAATCGGTAAATGGGTGGTTTCTTGTACTCATTCGATAGAAAAAAACGGAGTTCTAGTGAAATAATTATGATTTTTGTCGACTAGTACACTGGAATTGGCTGAAAATAGGGCTCAAAGTGGGCAAAATCGCCGATGCGTAAACATCATCGAGACCGCTAACTTCGCAAGAGCATAATCCTGTAAATTTTCCATCAAATTTCATACTTTTGGTGTCATTATGATCGGGAAAAGATTCTCTATCTTTTCATAAGAAATTTTTTTTTTTTTTTTTTTTTTGAAATTTTGGCAACCCTGAGAACAAGTCTCTGGGAGGGCCTGGCGACCCTCAAAGGGTTAATGTGCCCAAGAGTGATTATTATTAGTATTACGTAATGTTTTCCCTCCACCTGGCAACCACCCCTCCATAACATATAAACAGCATGTTTATATGCTATGTAACATGTTTCTTATATAATTTTGAAGAAAATATCACAGATGAATTAATGAAAATGTCTATATTAGCATAAAATTAGACATTTAATGTGCCCAAGATTGATTATTATTACATAATAGATGTTCTCATGGAGAATGTAAACAAACTGGGTGGTGCACGCCATATTTGAAAGACCACTTGCCGTATAGAAAGTTTTGGTCATAATTTGAGATGGCCGTATTAGCGGAACGCTGTAAGGTGAAATGCCAAAAAGCGGGCCCCTACTGTATAGGAAAGAGTAAGGCGATGATAAAAAATTAGGTAATGGAAGACTGGATGTCAGATTGGAGGGAGAGAGTATGGAGGAGGAGAATGTATTCAGATATCTGGGAGTGGAAGTGTCAGCAGATGGGTCTATGAAAGATGAGGTGAATCATAGAACTGAAGAGGGGTAAAAGGTGAGTGGTGCGGTGAGGAGTCTGTGGAGACAAAGAAGTTTATCCATGGCATCAAAGAGGGGACTGTATGAGAGTATTGTTATATCAATGCTCTTGTATAGGTGTGAGGCATGGGTGGTGAATGGTGCAACAAGAAGGCTAGAGGCAGTGGATATATCATGTCTGAAGGCAATGTGTGATGTGAATATAGTTTGGAGATTAGAAGGTGTGGGATTACCAAAACTATTATCTAGAGGGCCAAGGAGGGGTTATAGAGATGGTTAGGACATGTAAAGAGGGTGGAACAAAATAGGATGACTTCAAGAGTGTATATACAGTGGACCCTCAGTTTTCATGTTTAATCCATTCCAGAGAGATTAGCAGAAATGGAAATCAGTGAAAACTGAAACCATTTTCCCCATAAGAAATAATGCATATCCAACTAATCCATTCCAGACTCCCAGAAGTATTAATAAAAACTTTTTTTTTTACCTTAAAGATAGATTTACATGCACAAAAGAATGAACATTCAACATGACACTTACTTTTATTGAAGGCTGTTGTTGGTGGATGGAAGACAGGGAGGAGGGGAGAGGGAAGAGAGGTTATTATTTGGAAGGGAAATCCTCCTCCATAAGGACCCTAGATACCAAGTCCTTATCTGTGGGTCACATCCCTTCTTTGCTTTTAAATAAACCATAACATGGACGGGGTTAGAACCCGCGATCAGAGAGTCTCAAAACTCCAGACTGGCCCGTTAGCCACTGAGCCAGCTAACCACAATAAGATTCATCCAACTTGGTATATTTCTACACCATAGGAAGGTTAGCATAGGCACCACTGTGACCACAAATGCAAGTTTTTACAGACGAATCTCCAGCTAGCGTGGCCGTGATGAACTCTAGCTCAACATGATGAACTCTCCATACCCCCGGCCGGGATTGAACCCGCGGTCATAGAGTCTCAAAATTGTGTCATTACGATTTCTTGAGTCATGATGAACTCTAGCCGTCAACGTAACTCACGAAATCGTAATGACACGGTTGCAAACAAACCATACCATGGACGGGGATAGAACCCGCGATCAAGAGTCTCAAAGATTCCTTGGCAAACTTCTTTTATTTATTTTCTTTTTATTATTATCGCACTGGCCGATTCCCACCAAGGCAGGGTGGCCCGAAAAAGAAAAACTTTCACCATCATTCACTCCATCACTGTCTTGCCAGAAGGGTGCTTTACACTACAGTTTTTAAACTGCAACATTAACACCCCTCCTTCAGAGTGCAGGCACTGTACTTCCCATCTCCAGGACTCAAGTCCGGCCTGCCGGTTTCCCTGAACCCCTTCATAAATGTTACTTTGCTCACACTCCAACAGCACGTCAAGTATTAAAAACCATTTGTCTCCATTCACTCCTATCAAACACGCTCACGCACGCCTGCTGGAAGTCCAAGCCCCTCGCACACAAAACCTCCTTTACCCCCTCCCTCCAACCTTTCCTAGGCCGACCCCTACCCCGCCTTCCTTCCACTACAGACTGATACACTCTTTAAGTCATTCTGTTTCGCTCCATTCTCTCTACATGTCCGAATAACCTCAACAACCCTTCCTCAGCCCTTTGGACAACAGTTTTGGTAATCCCGCACCTCTTCCTAACTTCCAAACTATGAATTCTCTGCATTATATTCACACCACACATTGCCCTCAGACATGACATCTCCACTGCCTCCAGCCTTCTCCTAACTGCAACATTCATCACCCATGCTTCACACCCATATAAGAGCATTGGTAAAACTATACTCTCATACATTCCCCTCTTTGCCTCCCAGGACAAAGTTCTTTGTCTCCACAGACTCCTAAGTGCACCAGTCACCCTTTTCCCCTCATCAATTCTATGATTCACCTCATCCTTCATAGACCCATCCGCTGACACGTCCACTCCAAAATATCTGAATACATTCACCTCCTCCATACTCTCTCCCTCCAATCTGATATTCAATCTTTCATCACCTAATCTTTTTGTTATCCTCATAACCTTACTCTTTCCTGTATTCACTTTTAATTTTCTTCTTTTGCACACCCTACCAAATTCATCCACCAATCTCTGCAACTTCTCTTCAGAATCTCCCAAGAGCACAGTGTCATCAGCAAAGAGCAACTGTGACAACTCCCACTTTATGTGTGATTCTTTATCTTTTAACTCTACGCCTCTTGCCAAGACCCTCGCATTTACTTCTCTTACAACCCCATCTATAAATATATTAAACAACCACGGTGACATCACACATCCTTATCTAAGGCCTACTTTTACTGGGAAATAATTTCCCTCTTTCCTACATACTCTAACTTGAGCCTCACTATCCTCGCAAAAACTCTTCACTGCTTTCAGTAACCTACCTCCTACACCATACACCTGCAACATCTGCCACATTGCCCCCCTATCCACCCTGTCATACGCCTTTTCCAAATCCATAAATGCCACAAAGACCTCTTTAGCCTTATCTAAATACTGTTCACTTATATGTTTCACTGTAAACACCTGGTCCACACACCCCCTACCTTTCCTAAAGCCTCCTTGTTCATCTGCTATCCTATTCTCCGTCTTACTCTTAATTCTTTCAATAATAACTCTACCATACACTTTACCAGGTATACTCAACAGACTTATCCCCCTATAATTTTTGCACTCTCTTTTGTCCCCTTTGCCTTTATACAAAGACACTATGCATGCTCTTTGCCAATCCCTAGGTACCTTACCCTCTTCCATACATTTATTAAATAATTGCACCAACCACTCCAAAACTATATCCCCACCTGCTTTTAACATTTCTATCTTTATCCCATCAATCCCAGCTACCTTACCCCCTTTCATTTTACCTACTGCCTCACGAACTTCCCCCACACTCACAACTGGCTCTTCCTCACTCCTACAAGATGTTATTTCTCCTTGCCCTATACACGAAATCACAGCTTCCCTATCTTCATCAACATTTAACAATTCCTCAAAATATTCCCTCCATCTTCCCAATACCTCTATCTCTCCATTTAATAACTCTCTTCTCCTATTTTTAACTGACAATTCCATTTGTTCTCTAGGCTTCCTTAACTTGTTAATCTCACTCCAAAACTTTTTCTTAATTTCAACAAAATTTGTTGATAACATCTCACCCACTCTCTCATTTGCTCTCTTTTACATTGCTTCACCACTCTCTTAACCTCTCTCTTTTTCTCCATATACTCTTCCCTCCTTGCATCACTTCTACTTTGTAAAAACTTTTCATATGCTAACTTTTTCTTCCTTACTATTCTCTTTACATCATTATTCCACCAATCGCTCCTCTTCCCTCCCGCACCCACTTTCCTGTAACCACAAACTTCTGCTGAACACTCTAACACTACATTTTTAAACCTACCCCATACCTCTTCGACCCCATTGCCTATGCTCTCATTAGCCCATCTATCCTCTTTTAGTTTATAAACCTTCACCTCTCTCTTCCCTGATGCTTCTATTCTCCTTGTATCCCATCTACCTTTTACTCTCAGTGTAGCTACAACTAGAAAGTGATCTGATATATCTGTGGCCCCTCTATAAACATGTACATCCTGAAGTCTACTCAACAGTCTTTTATCTACCAATACATAATCCAACAAACTACTGTCATTTCACCCTACATCATATCTTGTATACTTATTTATCCACTTTTTCTTAAAATATGTATTACCTATAACTAAACCCCTTTCTATACAAAGTTCAATCAAAGGGCTCCCATTATCATTTACACCTGGCACCCCAAATTTACCTACCACACCCTCTCTAAAAGTTTCTCCTACTTTAGCATTCAGGTCCCCTACCACAATTACTCTCTCACTTGGTTCAAAGGCTCCTATACATTCACTTAACATCTCCCAAAATCTCTCTCTCTCCTCTGCATTCCTCTCTTCTCCAGGTGCATACATGCTTATTATGACCCACTTCTCACATCCAACCTTTACTTTAATCCACATAATTCTTGCATTTACACTTTCATATTCTCTTTTCTCCTTCCATAACTGATCATTCAACATTACTGCTACCCCTTCCTTTGCTCTAACTCTCTCAGATACTCCAGATTTAATCCCATTTATTTCCCCCCACCGAAACTCCCCTACCCCCTTCAGCTTTGTTTCGCTTAGGGCTAGGACATCCAACTTCTTTTCATTCATAACATCAGCAATCATCTGTTTCTTGTCATCTGCACTACATCCACGCACATTCAAACATCCCAGTTTTATAAAGTTTTTCTTCTTCTCTTTTTTAGTAAATGTCTACAGGAGAAGGGGTTACTAGCCCATTGCTCCCAGCATTTTAGTCGCCTCATCGTCTTTGCAAATAGTATATTGAGATTATGTATTTACAATAATTGGTTGCATGCAGAGAGAGCCTGTATTATGCCTAGGCATTATGGGCCAACTTAATAATGACCTCCCAAACGCATCTAAATTCCTTACACCCATTTTATTTGCAGATGACACTACTTATGTCTTCTTTCACGAAATTGTAATGACACGATTGCTAGAGTTCATCACAGCCCCGCTAGCTGGAGATTCATCTGTAAAAACTTGCATTTGTGGTCAGGTCACAGTGGTGCCCATGCTAACCTTCCTATGGTGTATAAATATACCTAGTTGGGTGAATCTTATTGTGGCTAGCTGGCCCAGTGGCTAACGCGATGGTCTGGAGTTTTGAGACTCTCTGATCGCGGGTTCTATCCCCGTCCGTGGTATGGTTTGTTTGCAATCGTGTCATTACAATTTCGTGAGTCTTGTTTTTAATGCCACAAATCTTTCCATCCTTCTCCACACTGAAGAAATCTACATTACTACCACTCTCTACCTCCATCACAACCACTACCACCCTCTACCACCATCACTACCACCCTCTACCACCATCACTACCACCCTCTACCACCATCACTACCATCATCTACCACCACCACTTTTGCATTTCTCTGCAAACTTTTTCTTGAATTATATCGTGTTTCTCACATTCTTTACCAAAGAGCTGGCACTACAAGCTTTCTTTGGGCCCATGCTGGCTTATCTAGCAGTCACACACAATAAACAAGTGCCAAAAACAATGGATTATTAGGAAATGTTTCATATGACCTTAAAGGACATGTTCACTCACCAAGAAACAACACAACACTGCCTGAGAATGTGTGTGGGAGGCAGCTTTGTGTGCACTCTGGGCACTGGACAGGTTCCGTACTATCCACGAAAATGGAGGAAATCGATGAAAGCGTTAACAATATTTTGATGAAAAAAGTCGGCGAAAATGGAAATCGCCGGTAACGGAGATCGACAAAAAGGGAGGGTCCACTGTATCTGTAGTGGAGGAAAGGTGGGTAGGGGTCAACCTAGGAAAGGTTGGAGGGAGGGGTAAAGGAGGTTTTGCGTGCAAGGGACTTGGACTTCCAGCAAGCGTGCACGAGCGTGTTAGAAGCAAATGGTGACAAATGGTTTTAAGGACGTGACATGCTGTTGGAGTGTATGAAACAGGAATAAGTCACTCTGACTTTTTTGGGTTATCCTATGTTCTCTACACATATGTTGCAATGTATGATAATCTATCTAATTGTATTTGTGTATACCTGAATAAACTTACCTATTTACTAACATTTATGAAGGGATTCAGGGAAACAAGCAGGCCGGATTTGATTCCTGGAGATGGGAAGTAGAGAGCAGGCACTCTGAAGGAGGGGTGTTAATGTTCCAACTTTATAACTGTAGTGTAGTATGCCTCGGGCAAGACAGTGATGGAGTGAATGATGATGAAAATTTTTCTCTTTTGGGTCACCCTACCTTGGTGGGAAACTCCCAATGTTTACCTGAGTTAACCTGGAGAGGGTTTCGGGAGTCAATGCCTCTGTGGCTCGGTCTGAGACAAGGCCTCGTGGTGGATCAGGGTCTGATCAGCCAGGCTGTTACTGCTGGCCACAAGCAAACTGACATATGAAACACAGCCCGGTTGGTCAGGTACTGACTTTAGGTGCCTTCTTAAAGACAGCCAGGGGTCTATTGGTAATCCCCTTATGTATGCTGGGAGGCAGTTGAACAGTCTTGGGCCTCAGACACATATTGTGTTGTCTCTCAGTGTACTCGGTTGGAATATTGATGCACACTAACAGCACCTTTCAAAGAAGGCAAAATTGCTGACCTAGAAAATGTACAGAGAACTTTCACGGAATGCACAACTGCGATAAAACACATCAATTACTGAGAACGCTTGAAATTCCTAAACTTGTACTCCCTAGATCGCAGGCGGGAGAGAAACATGATTATATACACTTGGAAAATCCTAGAGGGATTAGTACCAAACTTGCACACAAAAATCACTCCCTACAAAAGCAAAAGACTTGGCAGACAATGCAACATCCCCCAATGAAAAGTAGGGGTGCTACTAGCACGATAATAGACAACACAATAAGTGTCAGGGGCCCAAGATTGTTCAACTGCCTCCCAGCATACATAAGGAGGATTACAAATAGACCCCTGGCTGTCTTCAAGCAGGCACTGGTCAGGCACCTAAAGTTGGTACTTGACCAGCCGGGCTGTGGTTCGTACACTGGATTGCATGGCCAGCAGTAACAGCCTGGTTGATCAGGCCCTGATTCACCATGAGGCCTGGTCACAGACTGGGCCATGGGGGCATTGACCCCAGGAACTCTCTCCAGGTATACTCATGGTGTCCCCGCTTTTCATTGGGGGAACGTTGCATCTCCTCCCAAGTCTTTTGCTTTCATAGGGAGTGATTTTTGTATGCAAGTTTGATACTAATCCCCCTAGGATTTTCCAAGTATATATTATCATGGTGCTGGCCATGTAGTCAGAAACTGTAAGGCTGGAGGTGCTGCCCCAGTAGTCAGTAAATGTGGGGCTGATAGTGCTGTCCTGATAGACAGTAATGGTGAAGCTGGAGGTGCTGTCCTGGGAGACAGTAATGGTGAAGCTGGAGGTGCTGTCCTGGGAGACAGTAATGGTGAAGCTGGAGGTGCTGTCCTGGGAGACAGTAATGGTGAGGGTGGAGATGCTGTCCAGGTAGTTAGTAAATGTATGCAGGAGGGAATGCATATAAATGACCTTGAGGGAGACAGGAGCTGTAGTGGGGAAACAAGTGTAGTCAAGGACAAGATAAAACCAATATTACAAACTAGTAATACCACAGGAGATAGGAAACAAGGGGACTCCACTAGCATTAGTGAGGATACATTACCAAAAACAACTGGTGGGAGCTCCATTGTTAGTGCTAGTGAGGATAGGAAAGAGACAGGTAAACATGCACCAACAGGGAATACAGTCACAGAAACCCAAGGCAAATGGAAACCAAGCCTGTGCACATACTATGCATTTGGTATCTGTGGGCATGGGAAATCTGGAAATACAGATGGGACGTGCAACTTTGACCACCCTAGAAAATGCCGTGCCCATATGACAACAGGAAAATGCAAACTCCCTTCCTGTAAGCTTTTTTCACCATGAAATGTGTCCCTCTTCAGTACAGGAAAGACTGTGCTATAACTTAAATTGCCAGGCACACCATCTAAAGAGGACAAAAAGATACAAAACATCCAGGCCATGGGAAAACCTGGGTAGCCACAGCCACTCAAGAGGGAGAGGTTTTTTAGTGCCAGGAAGGAAAAAAAACTGGCAGGAAATGGCAGAAATCGTACAGCAAATCCAGTCATTCCTGGAGTGGAACCACAGTTGATGGCCTCCACTCCAAACCAACAGACACAGATGCTAATGCCGGAAAAAAAAGTCAACCCCAGTACAGTGGTCCCTCGTTCGTAATTAATCCGTTCCTGGAGCCGTTACTATAAACGAAATTTACGATTTACGAATCAATTTTCCCCGTAAGAAATAATGTAAATACAATTAATCCGTTCCTGACACCCAGAAGTATTAAAACAAAAAATTTTTTAACATGAAATATACATGTAGCACATAAACAATACAATGGGAAATGAATGAAACATTAACAGCATAACACTTACCTTTATTGGAGATTCTTCTTAGTGTATGGGAGACTGGAGGAGGAGGGAGAGTGGATTGTTTATAGTTTTGAAGGGGAATCCCCTTCCATCAACACCTCAGGTACCATTTGCTTTTCTGGGGTTGCTTCTCTTTGTTTCTTAATGCCACTAGGACCAGCTTGAGAGTCACTGGAGTCCTGTCTCACAAAATAACTGTGGAGAGAGCTCTGTTTCTGGCGTCTCTTTAACACTTCCCTAAAATGGCCCAAGACTTTGTCACTGTACATGTTGCCAACCTGGCTTGCAACAACCTTGTTAGGGTGATGTTTCTCGATAAAGCTTTCCATCTTACCCCACATAGTAAAAATCTCTTTAATTTCTGAAGAAGGCACCTTCTTCCATCTCTCTTCCTCCTCCTCTGCAGCAAGATTCTGAGCTGCGATGTGTTGCTCTTCCTGCTGAAGCTCTTTCAGCTCCTCAGTGGTGAGCTCTTCATTGTGGTCTTCCACCAATTCTTCCACATCCTCCAAACTCACATCCAACCCCATGGAACTCCCCAGTGCCACAATTGATTTTACAACAGACATAGGCTCATTAGGGTCAGTCCCAAATCCTTCAAAATCCCTCTTGTCGACACAATCTGGCCACAATTTTCTCCAGGCAGAGTTCAAAGTCCTGGTAGTCACTCCCTCCCAAGCCATACCTGTAAGGGTTATGCAGTGGAGGATGCTGAAGTGTTCTCTCCAAAATTCCCTTAGGGTCAAGTGAGTGTCTGTGGTCACAGTCAAGCACCTGCTTTTGTGTAGAGTTTTTTAAAGTTTGCAATAACCTGCTGGTCCATGGGTTGGAGGAGAGGAGTGGTATTCGGGAGCAAGAACTTTATTGTGATGAACCCAAACTCCTCGAAAATTAGGTCATCCTAGTTTGGAGGATGAGCAGGTGTATTGTCCATTACTAGCACGCACTTGCGATCCAATTTCTTTTCCAGGAGATACTCCTTCACACTAGGGCCAAACACTTCATTGAACCACTCGACGAAAATTTCCCTCGTGACCCATCCTTACTATTAGATTTCCAAAACACACACAATTTACTCTTCATAACATTGTTTTTCCTGAACACTCTGGGATTTTCAGAATGGTACACTAGTAATGGCTTCACTTTGAAATCCCCACTAGCATTAGCGCAGAACATTAGCGTCAGCCTGTCTTTCATAGGCTTATGTCCTGGCATTGCCTTTTCCTCTTGTGTAATGAAGGTCCTCTTTGGCATTTTCTTCCAAAAGAGGCCTGTTTCGTCACAACTGAACACTTGTTCAGGTTTCAGTCCTTCACTGTTTATGTACTCCTGGAATTCATGCACATATTTTTCAGCCGCCTTGTGGTCCGAACTGGCAGCCTCACCATGCCTTACCACACTGTGTATGCCAGTACGGTTCTGTGTATGCCAGGACGGTTCTTAAATCTCTCAAACCAGCCTTTGCTGGCCTTAAATCCACTCACTTCACCACTATTTGCAGGCAATTTCTTTACCAAATCTTCATGCAACTGCCTAGCCTTTTCACAAATAAACGAAGTCATAAGAGTATCTCCTGCTAATTGTTTCTCATTTATCCACACCAATAATAACTTCTCAACCTCTTCCAGTACTGATCTCATTTTTGTCAGCATAGTTACTCCCTTTGCAACAACAGCATCCTTTATTTCATTTTTCTTGGCCACTATGGAACATAAGGTTGTGTAGGGTTTCTTATACATCCTGCACAGTTCGGCCACACTTGTACCACTTTCATACTGTTCAATGATGGTTTTCTTAAATTCAATCGTATTTCTCACCTTCTTTACCACAGGCTTGGCACTAGGAGCTTTCTTTGGAGCCATGGTAGCTTATTTAGTACTTGCAAGCACTAAAATAAATGGGATATTATGAAATATTTCGCTGGAGCACGCGATTGAACCTTCGCTCACTGGTAAACAATGCCAGACTGGTTGCCGCCCTGGCCCACGCTGTGCGTACGCGTCCCGGACGAACTATGACTCGCGAGTCAACCTATAAAAAGCGAGTCCATGTTTATACGAAAATACCCCTCTGATTGGCAAATTTTATGATTGCCGGGAACTACGAAAAGAGGGGGACCACTGTACCACCAACGCCACCAGTACGATGACACTCTTCTCTGCAAATATACAGGGTCTAAAGCCAGCAACGAACAACAAAATACCTTTCATCTGTGGACTGCTTGCAGAGGCAAATGCAATGTTCGCGGCTTTCACAGAGACCCACATAAAGGATTACTTGGACAACGAAATATGGATCCCAGGTTACAACCTATACAGATGCGACAGAGTGAACAGGCAAAAGGGGAGGGGGGGGGCTGGCCTGTATATCGCAGAGTCACTTGTTCGCACAGAACTGCTTAATGCCTCAAATGATGTAGTGGAAGTTTTAGCAGTAAAGATCGAGAACCAAAACCTAGTCATTGTGGTAGTCTACAAGCCTCCGGAGGCAATGTCCCCGCAATTTCAGGAACAGCTGTTAAAAATTGAAAACTGTCTGGAAAATCTGCCAGCTCCTGACCCCAACATCTTGCTCCTGGGGGATTTCAACTTAAGGCACCTAAAATGGAGGAATATAGCAAATAATGTTGTTGCAGTGATAACACCAGGAGGCAGCTCTGACAAAAACTCACACACACGCGAGCTTTTAAATCTCTGCACAAAATTCAACTTAAACCACCAAATAACAGAGCCTTCTAGACTGGAGAATACACTAGACCTCATCTTCACTAACAATGATGATCTGAAACGAAATGTTACCATATCAAAAACAATATACAGTGGACCCCCGCATAACGATCACCTCCGAATGCGACCAATTATGTAAGTGTATTTATGTAAGTGCGTTTGTACGTGTATGTTTGGGGGTCTGAAATGGACTAATCTACTTCACAATATTTCTTATGGGAACAAATTCAGTCAGTACTGGCACCTGAACATACTTCTGGAGAGAAAAAATATCGGTAACCGGGGGTCCACTGTACTCAGATCACAACATAATCGAGGTTCAGACATGTATGCGCGGAGCCTCAGACCGACATAATGAGATTAGTCACGAGGGAGCCTTCAACAAATTCAACTTCAATAACAAGAACATAAAGTGGGACCAAGTAAATCAAGTCCTAACCGATATAAGCTGGGAAGATAGACTAAGCAACACAGACTCCAACTTATGCCTAGAACATGACTCACGAAATCGTAATGACACGATTGCAAACAAACTATACCACGGGCGGGATTGAACTCGCGGTCAGTCTCAAAACTCCAGACCGTCGCGTTAGCCAGTGGCTAACACGACGGTCTGGAGTTTTGAGACTCTCTGACCGCGGGTTCAATCCCGCCCGTGGTATGGTTTTTTATGCCTAGAACAGATTAACTCGGTGGCACTTGATGAATGCTCAAGGCTTATTCCTTTAAGAAAAAGGAGGAGTAGATGTAAAATAGAAAGAGACAGGCGCTACCTTTACAGGTGACGAAAAAAAATAATAGAGCAGCTAAAAGATGCCAATATATCTGAAATGCGTAGGGAGTCACTGGTCAGAGAAATAGCAAACATCGAACTTAAGCTAAAGGAATCTTATAGGAGTCAGGAATCGCTGGAAGAACTAAAAGCCATAAATGAAATCGAAAGAAACCCAAAGTATTTCTTTTCCTATGCCAAATCAAAGTCGAGAATAACGTCCAGTATTGGGCCCCTACTTAAACAAGATGTGTCCTACACAGATGACAGCAAGGAAATGAGTTAGCTACTCAAGACCCAATATGACTCAGTTTTTAGCAAGCCGCTAACTAGACAGAGTCGAAGATCAAAATTAATTTTTTTATGAGAGAGCCACACAATTTGGTTAACACAAGCCTATCTGATGTTATTCTGACGCCAAATGACTTCGAACAGGCGATAAATGACATGCCCATGCACTCTGCCCCAGGGCCAAACTCATGGAACTCCGTGTTCATCAAGAACTGCAAGAAGCCCCTATCATGAGCTTTTATCATCCTATGGAGAGGGAGCATGGACACGGGGGTCATCCCACAGTTACTAAAAACAACAGACATAGCCCCACTCCACAAAGGGGGCAGTAAAGCAATAGCAAAGAATTACAGACCGATAGCACTAACATCCCATATCATGAAAATCTTTGAAAGGGTCCTAAGAAGCAAGATCGCCACCCATCTAGAAACCCATCAATTACACAACCCAGGGCAATATGGGTTTAGAGCAGGTCGCTCCTGTCTGTCTCAACTATTAGATCACTACGACAAGGTCCTAGATGCACTAGAAGAAAAAAGAATGCAGATGTAATATATACAGACTTTGCAAAAGCCTTCAACACGTGTGACCATGGCATAATAGCGCACAAAATGCGTGCTAAAGGAATAACAGGAAAAGTTGGTAGATGGATCTATAATTTCCTCACAAACAGAACACAAAGAGTAGTAGTCAACAGAGTAAAGTCCGAGGCGGCTACGGTGAAAAGCTCTGTTCCACTAGGCACAGTTCTCGCTCCCATCTTGTTTCTCATCCTCATATCTGACAGACAAGGATGTCAGCCACAGCACCGTGTCTTTCTTTGCAGATGACACCCGAATCTGCATGTCAAGTGTCTTTCATTGCAGACACTGCAAGGCTCCAGGCAGACATCAACCAAATCTTTCAATGGGGTGCAGAAAACAATATGAAGTTCAATGATGAGAAATTTCAATTGCTCCGATATGGTAAACAGGAGGAAATTAAAACTTCATCAGAGTACAAAACAAATTCCGGCCACAAAATAGAGCGTAAAACCAACGTCAAAGACCTGGGAGTGATCATGTCGGAGGATCTCACCTTCAAGGACCATAACATTGTATCAATCGCAGCTGCTAGAAAAATGACAGGATGGATAATGAGAACCTTCAAAACTAGGGATGCCAAGCCCATGATGACACTCTTCAGGTCGCTTGTTCTATCTAGGCTGGAATATTGCTGCACTCTAACAGCACCTTTCAAGGCAGGTGAAATTGCTGACCTAGAAAATGTACAGAGAACCTTCATGGTGCGCATAACGGAGATGAAACACCTCAATTACTGGGAGCACTTGAAGTTCCTGAACCTGTATTCCCTGGAATGCAGGTGGGGGATACATGATTATATACACCTGGAAAATCCTAGAGGGACTAGTACCGAACTTGCACACGAAAATCACTCATAACGAAAGCAAAAGACTTGGCAGACGATGCAACATCCCCCTAATGAAAAGCAGGGGTGTCACTAGCACGTTAAGAGACCATACAATAAGTGTCAGGGGCCCGAGACTGTTCAACTGCCTCCCAACATACATAAGGGGGATTACCAATAGACCCCTGGCAGTCTTCAAGCACCTAAGTCGGTACCTGACCAGCCGGGCTGTGACTTGTACGTTGGTTTGCGCGCAGCCAACAGTAACAGCCTGTTGATCAGGCTCTGATCCACCAGGAGGCCTGGTCACAGACCGGGCCGCGGGGTTGTTGACCCACGGAACTCTCTCCAGGTAAACTCCAGGTATCTCTCTCGTCTGCATTCCAGGGAATACAGATCAAGGGCCTTAAACGTTCCCAGTAATTTAGGTGCCTTATCATACTTATGTGTGCCGATGTGTTTAAAAAAATGTTCTAGTGTTTGCTCACGTGTTTTTCTTTTTTTAATAAAATATGTAAGCCCATACCTTGTTGCTTGAATCAAATTATTGTGCAGATTACCACTTAACATAATGCTTATTATATGAAACTAACAAAAGGATTTTCTTATTATTGGCTACACATTATATATCATATATTATGTTACATTAACATTATACAAATATTATACTGTATTACATTGATATTAGTATTATGCAAATCTACCAACTCCTCCACAGCTGCCACAATATCAAGATAAAGTTCATTGCCATTCACTGTGTTGTCCACCACTTCCTTCATAAGGTGTTCAAACTTACAGAAAACATGTATCAACTGAGGGGTTAATTTCCTTCAAAACACCAATCATGATTGACTACTTGACTTTACTGACAGCCGCCTCAATGTTTATAAATTTGTCAAAGGTGTTATAAACCCTCCAAAAATCCTTGAGGGTTGTCCTTATCTGTGTGGACCTGAGTGCCAGGTAACATATGCACCCTGGTCCATGGGCAGCATGGGAGGTCATATTTGGTGGAAGGAACACAACCTTGGCAACAGAATCAAAATTATGTGCAAGAGTTGGATGCTCTGTGGCATCATCAAACATAAGTAAAAATTTTAAAGGCAACCCATGCCTTGAGCAAGCAAATTTATTGTCTTTCAAGAAATAATGGCAAAATCAGTGTAAAACATTCATTAAAGATAAAGATAAAGGTTTATTTCTTTGTAAAGGTTACAATGTGTAATTACAATTTTGGTTTGCTAAGTACAAAGATAGCCATTATCATGCCGGGGCAATTTGGGTTACCCGAGGCCGATAGAATACAGAGTTTTGGCAATCCCTTTCAATGCTCTAGAATTTTCCAGAGAAAAGACACTGGGAGAGGTTTAATATTGTAATAACTGGTATCATTATCTCCAACCAAAAGTTAAAAAAACTATCTTTTGCCGCTTCATATCATGCCAAACTTTTTACTGTCTTAGAAATGCGCGTGTCCTGTTACGAATTTTCTCCCCAAAAACATTTGAAGCAAGCAGTAATTACCATCTTCAATTATGTCAGAACACACTTTCACAAATGACTTTGTTGCTTTATCATCAGCTCCAGCAGCTTCACCATACACTTATAACATTATGCAAATGTGCTCTTGACCAGCCACTGCATTAAATAAGAGCTGGTTTAGAAAAACACGTAAGCAAATAGAAGTGATCAAAGTTCCAGATCGAAACATTTTCTAATGTTTCCTAGTGTTTGCTTATGTGTTTTTTTAAACCAACTTGTCAGTATTTATTACCAAGGTTTATACCATTAAATAAGAGTACATCACCAGTACTACCACTAGCTCGAAGCCTTTTTGTGTATCACCATTCCATTGAAGCATTCTTTTCTGGTGCTGGTCATCTTTTGGCATCATCAAATGATTTTCTATTTTACTTATCAAACCAGTTGGCTTCTTGGATGATCACTGAATGCATCGGTGCATAGCATTTAACAAGATCCAAGAAATGAACTTTGTATCCTCAGTATTAGTTGAAATGGTTGAACTGTTTAAGCTGTACACACACGCAATGCTAGTAGCCATTTCATTCTCTTCAGAATGCTTTATAATGTCAAGGATCATTTCAAAGGTTATTAACTGTCTCTTCCATGGCACCTGTAAATCAATACACTGCTGTTTTGTAAGATAATACAAAAAGCTGCAGTAAGAATAATCACTAAATCCCATCCCTGGCAACCCCCCCCCCCCCAATTTTCATAGATCTAAACTTCCTCCCTGTTCAAAACATCCACACTTACTACTGTGCAATCTACATACACAGGACCCTAAAATCCAATATTAACCTTGACCTAAAATGCTTTCTTGATAGTTGTGACAGGACCCACAAGCATAACACCAGATACAAACATCTCTACGACATTCCCCGTGTCCAACTAAACCTTTACAAAAATTCAATGTATGTCAAAGGTCCTAAAATCTGGAACACCCTACCTGAAAACTCTAAAACTGCAGACACATTCATTACCTTCAAAACTACCGTTAGAAAACATCTTATCTCCCTGATACACCCCGTCAACTACATAAAAACCACTTGGTGGTTCACACTTACACTCACTCGCTCGCCCATTTGACTATAAGCACAGAAATACGTATCTTAATCTTAAAATAATGATTCCTAACTAGTCACAAGTTTGCCTGTGATACTCCAATATAGAAACTATGTATTGTGCCAAAACAAAAGCATTCACATTGCTAAACTCACAAACTAGTATTTAGTCACTTAGTATTTAGTCATAAGGTATTTAGTCAACTTACTCCACAATTTGTAATAATTTAGGGTTAAGAATTAATCTAAGTTTGCCCAAAATGCCTAGCCATGCTAGGTGTTCTAGTGGCCCCCTCTATAATTAGTATTTTATTACATGTAAACCACACAATAACCAAAATCTGTAAACTCCGCATTGTAATCCTTATAGAGAATAAACTTTGATTGATTGACTGATTGATTGATATTTAAGAACTTACGAACATAAAAAATGGAGGAACACTGCAGTATGCCTACTGGCCCAAACTAGGCAGGTCCTTCTCTAAACCATTTTCACCCACCCACTTAACCAACCTTTTCCCAAAACTTCCCAAGAATTAGCTTCAATACCTCAGATACTAATCAAACTCAGCCCTTCTTATATGTAACAACAAAAATAAAGAAAGCACTGGGAGAATATTCACTTCAGCCATCACCTATTATGCTGCCTTCCTTCATTACTGAAGTAGTCCCCACCATTGGAAGTACGAGCAGCTTATCTGTGATTAACTGGTTCCAAAGGGCCAATGTCGTACATGCAAAAACAGCATAATTTGGAGTATCATAAGTTGGGGCCCTATTCATTTAATGAGCACAGTCCAGGTATTTATTACAGTACAACAAAAACTTGTATCTAGAGGCAGAAAAATACTAACCTGCAGGTTCACATTCCAATGTGTAGCTGACTTGTCCCTCAATTAATAACCTTTCAGTGTGTGGAACCACAGCACCTGGGTTGGCAGCAGCTGAAAATACCTTAATGAGCTATTACACAATTTTATACAAGTATCAATTTAAACATCTCTCTCTCAAAACTTAGAATTTCAAATTAACTTTTCATAATAAAATAATATTTTATCTGAATAACACAATAATAAAAAATAATTGAATTTCAAAAAGATTTTCAGCCAATTATGAGGGACTTTATTTACCTTTGTAAAATGGTTGAAGGAGAAAAAAATGTAAAGGCTTCTTTAACCCCTTGACTGTTGCAACCCCCAATCCTCAGGTGTTTCCTGGTGTCGCAAAATTTAAAAAAAAAAAAAAAAATTTCTCATGAAATACCTGGAGTTTACCTGGAGAGAGTTCCGGGGGTCAACGCCCCCGCGGCCCGGTCTGAGACCAGGCCTCCTGGTGGATCAGAGCCTGATCAGCCAGGCTGTTGCTGCTGGCTGCACGCAAACCAACATACGAGCCACAGCCCGGCTGATCCGGAACTGATTTTAGGTGCTTGTCCAGTGCCAGCTTGAAGACTGCCAGGGGTCTGTTGGTAATCCCCCTTATGTGTGCTGGGAGGCAGTTGAACAGTCTCGGGCCCCTGACACTTATTGTATGGTCTCTTAACGTGCTAGTGACACCCCTGCTTTTCATTGGGGGATGGTGCATCGTTCTGCCAAGTCTTTTGCTTTCGTAGTGGGTGATTTTCGTGTGCAAGTTCGGTACTAGTCCCTCTAGGATTTTCCAGGTGTATATAATCATGTATCTCTCCCTCCTGCGTTCCAGGGAATACAGGTTTAGGAACCTCAAGCGCTCCCAATAATTGAGGTGTTTTATCTCCGTTATGCGCGCCGTGAAAGTTCTCTGTACATTTTCTAGGTCGGCAATTTCACCTGCCTTGAAAGGTGCTGTTAGTGTGCAGCAATATTCCAGCCTAGATAGAACAAGTGACCTGAAGAGTGTCATCATGGGCTTGGCCTCCCTAGTTTTGAAGGTTCTCATTATCCATCCTGTCATTTTTCTAGCAGATGCGATTGATACAGTGTTATGGTCCTTGAAGGTGAGATCCTCCGACATGATCACTCCCAGGTCTTTGACGTTGGTGTTTCGCTCTATTTTGTGGCCAGAATTTGTTTTGTACTCTGATGAAGATTTAATTTCCTCATGTTTACCATATCTGAGTAATTGAAATTTCTCATCGTTGAACTTCATATTGTTTTCTGCAGCCCACTGAAAGATTTGGTTGATGTCTGCCTGGAGCTTTGCAGTGTCTGCAATGGAAGACACTGTCATGCAGATTCAGGTGTCATCTGCAAAGGAAGACACGGTGCTGTGGCTGACATCCTTGTCTATGTCGGATATAAGGATGAGGAACAAGATGGAGCGAGTACTGTGCCTTGTGGAACAGAGCTTTTCACCGTAGCTGCCTCGGACTTTACTCTGTTGACGACTACTCTCTGTGTTCTGTTAGTGAGGAAATTATGATCCATCGACCGACTTTTCCTGTTATTCCTTTAGCACGCATTTGTGCGCTATTACGCCATGGTCACACTTGTCGAAGGCTTTTGCAAAGTCTGTATATATTACATCTGCATTCTTTTTGTCTTCTAGTGCATTTAGGACCTTGTCGTAGTGGTCCAATAGTTGAGACAGACAGGAGCGACCTGTTCTAAACCCATGTTGCCCTGGGTTGTGTAACTGATGGGTTTCTAGATGCGTGGTGATCTTGCTTCTTAGGACCCTTTCAAATATTTTTATGATATGGGATGTTAGTGCTATTGGTCTGTAGTTCTTTGCTGTTGCTTTACTGCCCCCTTTGTGGAGTGGGGCTATGTCTGTTGTTTTTAGTAACTGTGGGACGAAATGATAGAGAATCTTTTCCTGATTGTAATGACACCAAAAAAAAACGAAATTTGATGGAAAACTGACGGAATTATGCTCTTGTGAAGTTAGCGACCTCGGCAATATTTACAAATAGGCGATTTCGCCCACTTTGAGCCCTATTTTCGGCTAATTCCATTGTCTCAGTTGACCAAACTCATAGCTATTTCTTTAGAACTCCATTTTTTCTATCGATTGAGAACAATAAACTGCCCATTTACCGATTTCAACTACCCAATATCGTAGTCAGAAATTTGCAATTTGGCCAATTTCACGAAAATTAAAAAATAAGACAATTTCAAAATAAGGTCCAGAATGAACAATGCAGACATTCCTGGCTCTAAAATAACATTTTCTTTGTTCATCAGTCACATCTCCAGGCCCCTCTGATATTACTCTTGCTTTCTATTTTGAATTTTTATTCAAATAAAAAATAGAAGATTTACTGTTATGCAGACTACTGCAATATTGTAATAATTGCATAAATAATGTCAACCCATTCATGACTGCATATTAGAATGGCTAGTTGGACATTTATTGGACAATGACATCATTTGTTTACTTTTGAACATAGGCAAAAATCAAACATTTCCCCTACTTTGAGCTCCATTTCCAGGTTCTTTTTATAGTAAAATCAATTAAAATCACCTCTATTTCTATAATATGTTTTTCATTCTATCAAATGAAACCAAAAAAACGATAATACAACCATAAATGCTATACGAAAATAGACCACAAATTCGGCATTTTAATTAAAAAAACGGTCGGAGTTTTTTTCTCATTATGCACTGGCTGCTCCAGGATTTTTTTTATATGGTGCACAATGACCACACAGACCCATTCTCTCACATGTGGGCCTACCAGCTTTCTCCTGCTCGATTTGAAGCCGCTAGAATTTATGAGTATATATGCGCCAAACACGGTACCTTGTAAGACGTATATATATGACCGAAACAGTCAAAGGGTTAAATTAAATGCAACTAATACATATTAAAACTACTTGAGAAACATGAAGAGCACTTACAAACTGTTCCTGAGGCCACACACAGTGTCATGTCTTCAACACTGTGTACAGTAAATTTGTGTTCATGAGCAATTTTGCCGTCCTCTAACAGCTGTTCGTTTGATTTAAAGGTTATAGTTGGAATTTTGCCAGGCACCCTTAAAAAAAAAAAAAAATTTAGAAATCCTTTATGCAAAGAAAACATGAGTCACCTTTGTGCTGAGTGAATGGCTGAAGGTGATTGTGAACTCATAAATACAGGTAAAAATAATGCATTAATTAATTTAGAAGTATTTTAATAGCAACAGTTTCTAAGAGCATGGGACATCATTAATCTGTAATTATGGAAAGCATCAAGAGAGGAAATTCATTGAAATATACATGGCAGACAGAACAGCACTTTATGGAAAAGCTGAAGAGGTCAATGAAGAGGAGGAAATGGAAGCCATTAGAAGAAACAAAGTAGTTACAATTTATTTATTTATTTATTTATTTATTTAAAATTTGAGCACACATACAGAGGTACAAAAAATACAGATAAGAGCAGCATGCCAAAGCCACTTATACTATGCATAGCATTACGGGCTGGCTTAAAATTAACTTAAGATTAACTAAGCAATGATGAAATCAGTGATAAAACTTTAATGTAAACAGATTACTATAAAGCACAAGTGAGTATTACAAAGACAGGTCATATGGTTGTATGCATTGTTGTACATTCAGTAGAATGGAGTATTCTGTTAGGTAGTGTATTTAAAAAATAATAAAGTTAGATTGGGTTTTAGGTTTAACATTTATGTGATATAATTGTGAGAAACATTTAAGATATACAATTTATAAGGTTCAGTTATTCAGTATTTATTTGGTTTTGGTAATGTAAGTGATCTTTGAGAAGAGACTTGAATTTATAAACAGGTAATGTTTCTTTTATATTTACAGGTAATGAATTCCAGATTTTAGGGCCTTTTATGTGCATTGAGTTTTTGCATAGTGTGAGATGGACACGAGGAACATCAAAGAGTGATCTGTGCCTTGTGTTATGGTCATGTGTTCTGTTGAGGTTGGCAAGAGATGTTTGAGGGGAGGGTTTAATATCAGAGTTAAGTGTTCTATGTATGTAATAGGTGCGTAATAAGTATGGATGTTTTGTATGGTGAGTAGGTTTAGTGTATTGAATATTGGTGGAGTGTGCTGCCTGTAGTGAGAATTTGTTATTCTAACTGCAGCCTTTGTTGGGTAAGTAGTGGTCTGAGATGGTTATGTTGTTGAGCCCCATGCACAAATTCCATAGATGAGATAGGGTAAATAAGAGAGTGATATAGGGCCAGGAGGCTGACTGTGGAACATAGTACCGTATCTTCGATAGTATGCCTACAGTCTTGGAAATTTTCTTAGAAATTTGTTGTATATGTGTATGAAATTTGAGTCTATTATCAAGGTGGATTCCTAAGAATTTTCCCTCTGTTAGCTTGTATAGGTGATCCGTTTATCATTATGTTAAGAGGGACATCTGTAGCTCTGTTACCAAACTGAATGAAGTAGGTTTTGTCAATGTTTAGTGTAAGTTTGTTAGTCCTCATCCAGGTAGATATTTTCTGTAATTCGGTATTTACAGTATTGGCTAGCGTGACTGGGCTCGGTGGGAGAAGACGTATGTAGTGTCATCTGCAAATAGTGTGGGTTTGAGTAATTGCGAAGCATTTGGTAGGTCATTTATGTATAGGAGAAAGAGAAGAGGGCCAAGGACACTTCCCTGTGGACACCAACTGTAATTGGTTGTGCAGAAGAGTTTGCCCCCTTTGCATACACATATTGGCTTCTGTTGCTGAGGTATGACTTGAGGTAGTTGAGGGAGTGCCCTCTTATACCATAGTGTGACAATTTTACGTGGAGCAAGTCATGGTTAACTGTATCAAAAGCTTTACGTAAGTCAATGAAGATCCCCAGTGGGACTTCTTTTTTCTCTATTGCAGTGTATATATGTTCTAGCATGTGTATAATAGCATCCATTAGTATTTTTATTTGGCCTGAATCCAAATTGGCAGGGTTGAGTATGTTTTGGAGATAAGGTAGGTAGTAGATTCGTTTATGAATTAATTTTTCGAAGATTTTGAGAGAGGGTGTAAGTTGGATATTGGCCTATAGTTATTCAACTCTGTTTTGTCTCCTCCTTTGTGGATCGGGGTGACCCTTGCTATTTTGAGTACTGTAGGGAAGGTGGAGGATTCAATGGATTTGTTAAAGAGTGTTGCAATGATTGGATAATCTGTTCTCATAATACAATTTTTTTGCCCTTCTTATCAGGCTGGTTAGGATTGACGAGTAACGTTTTGTTTGGTCTCTGGTTATGTGACCCATTCTGTACTGTTTTTCATATTGGTGTTTTGTATTTATGGATTTGAGAATGCTGGGTGTTAACCAGGGACTGTTCAGTCTCTTAGCTGTCATCTGTTTAGTTTTTTTAGGGCAGTGCTTGTTATAGAGGTATTGGGTCTTTTTTAGAAAATTATTAATACATTCGTCAATATCTGTATAGATTTCTAGCTCAGTGTGCCAGTCAATGTTTGCTACTGCTGTTGTGAAGTTATTAATGGCTGCCTCATTGTGAAGTCTGAAGGTGACTTTAGTAGTGTCTTGGGTAATTTACCAAGAGTTGTTATGAGAAAAGTAGGGTAGTGTCTGTGGTATTATCTGTAATTATGCCTGATTTTAAATGGGATATGGTGTTGGTCCAGATGTGGTCAAGTAGGGAAACACTAGTCTCTGTAACTCTTGTAGGTTTTGTTACTGTTGTAGCAACATACAGTTACTCATTGTGTTTGTGAATTCAGTAACGTGTGGGTCCTGGTCTTGCAGGAGATTTATATTGAAGTCACCTGAGAGTAGTAAGTGATCTTTGTTCAAGCGTGCATCAGTTATCATACTTCCTAGGTTTTGACTAAATTGGCTAATGTTTGACTGTGGAACTCTGTAGATGTTTATCAATGTGAGAGGTTTTTGTAGGTATTTGGATTTGAATTTGGCTATTATATATCCCCATGTTCATCCCTTGTGCAAGTATTAGTGATACATTCTAGTTGGTCTGAGTAGTATATGGCTGTGCCACCCCCTTGTTGGTCTGGCCTACAGTTGTGTATGGCTGTGTAACCAGGAATGGCATAGACATCTGTACTATCAGGCTTTAGCCAGGTTTCAGTTAGTGTAATGATGGACATATTGCATGTAAGAATTTAGTAATGCTATGAGGTCATCGTAATGCTTGCTTAAAGATCTGATATTGTAGTTAAAAGATAGTTATGTTGTTGTTGGCACTGAGAAGTGCCTTTGATTGTTCTGCAGTGTAGTAATTAGCAGTAACTGTTTGATTCATTTAAGTCATTAAATAAGAGGTTGGTATCAGGATCAATGCT
This sequence comes from Cherax quadricarinatus, assembly GCF_026875155.1. Taxonomy (NCBI): domain Eukaryota; kingdom Metazoa; phylum Arthropoda; class Malacostraca; order Decapoda; family Parastacidae; genus Cherax; species Cherax quadricarinatus. Next base: position 35,394,828 of record NC_069451.1, on the reverse strand, counting down.
TGTAATCATAAGATTTGTAGTGAATCTATAGTTAGAATTAAGTATAAAACAAAGTAAATAGTCTTAAGCTAAAAAATAGCACCTGAATTATTTAACAAATGTAAAATAATGAGCTATAAAAAAGGACTAATACAAATAAAGTGATGATAAAATAATGGAGCTTGGAATATGATAGTAGGTAGTACTATAAAGGTAATTCTTTAAAGTTAGAATTAAAGTATAAAATAATAATATAAAAGGGACTAATATAAGTTGTGGTGACCAATAAAGTGGTAATCAAATAAATGAGCTTTGAATATAATGGCAAAATTGTGAAACTTATTCTACTTTAGCACCTGAGAATAGCACCTTGATTATTTTAACAATTGTGAATATATAAAACTAGGGTAGCTATATAAAGCTAAAATAAGGAGAAAATATATAAGGACTAAAATTAAGTAATGGTAAACAAAGTTAAATTGACAGTGGTCACTATGAAATAATATTGGTTTAGGAGTAAGATCTGATTTGTAATATTAAATAAATTGAGCAGTTTATTGCACAATAAAAGTAAAAAAATGAGGTAGTTGGTACTAGCTAGCAAAAGATAGTTTTGGTACTTGCAAAAAAGTAATTGGAATATACACTAATTGCATACACAATGAAAAGTGACTAAAAAAACAATTAGTGATAAACAAAATTAAATGGACAGGTAAGAATAATGAATATTATTAATTTGGAGTAAGATTTGACTTGTAATTTAAAATTATGAGCAATTAATAGCAGTAAGAAAGAAGTATAGAGTATTGGAGGTATTTCATTAGCTAGTGATGAAAAATAATAAAAATAATAATGTACAATATAATAGTAACGTACACTATATGCACCACACGTATATATGTATTAAAAGATTTGAAGCTCCATTTTAGCAAATTAGAGTACAGCCTTTTCTCACTTAATGACAGAGTTCCGTTCCTCACTTAATGACAGAGTTCCATTCCTCACTTAATGACAGAGTTCCGTTCCTCACTTAATGACAGAGTTCCATTCCTCACTTAATGACAGAGTTCCGTTCCTCACTTAATGACAGAGTTCCGTTCCTCACTTAATGACAGAGTTCCATTCCTCACTTAATGACAGAGTTCTGTTCCTCACTTAATGACAGAGTTGTTCCTCACTTAATGACAGAGTTCCGTTCCTCACTTAATGACAGAGTTACGTTCCTCACTTAATGACAGAGTTCCGTTCCTTAGACCACATCATTAAATGAATTCGTCGCTAAGTGAGGAGCATACTGTAATGGTACTGAGTTTGTGTTAACCATGTTTGTTATTGCTTTAAAAACACTTTGGACCATTTGTAACATTTCTGGTATATTTTTGACTGTTGGTACAGTAGTGTACTGCATATTGAAATAAAAAGAATAGAGGAAATCAGCTCTAATATGAGTTTAAGCCATTCCATGACCGACCTTGTAACTCAATTTACTCATATATCAAATCAATTTTCCTCATTTAAATTAATTGAAAAGCCATTAATCCATTCATGCAGTCTGGAGACAAGACAAAATACTTGAATATGACACTAATATCAACTGTGCGGCTTATTTATCTATCACAATTCATTTAATACGACATAATAAATATAAGTAACACAGAAACATGATATATACTCTAGAATGAATAAAATAGGCCATAATATGGTGGCAGCAGTGGCGGAACGTCCGCCATTTCCTGTCCAACTTTGACTATAGTAGCTTCCCATGCTCTTATTGTAAGAGAAAACAGAGTACAGTGGACCCCCGCATAGCGAACGCCTTGCATAGCGAACAATCCGCATAGCGAACGCTTTGTTCGCTAAAATTTTGCCCCGCGTAGTGGACAAAAACCCGCTCAGCGAACTTCGTCCGAGACGCGTCCAATGTGGGCCCTCAGCCAGCCTCACATGTGCCGCCCGTCCCATTGTTTACCAGCTAGCCTCCGCGGTAACATTCAAGCATACACTCGGAATATTTCGTATTATTACAGTGTTTTCGGTGCTGTTTGTGGAAAATAAGTGACCATGGGCCCCAAGAAAGCTTCTAGTGCCAACCCTACACCTCAAAGGGTAAGAATACCCATTGAAATTAAGAAAGAGATCATTGATAAGTATGAAAGTGGAGTACGTATCACCGACCTGGTCAGGTTGTACAAGAAACCAAAATCAACCATCGCTTCTATTGTGGGCAAGAAAACGGCAATCAAGGAAGCTGTTGTTGCCAAAGGTTTAACTGTGTTTTCGAAACAAAGATCGCAAGTGATGGAAGATGTTGAGAGACTGTTATTGGTGTGGATAAATGAAAAACAGCTAGCAGGAGATAGCGTCTCTCAAGCGATCATATGTGAAAAGGCTAGGAAGTTGCATGACGATTTAATTAAAAAAATGCCTGCAACTAGTGATGATGTGAGTGAATTAAGGCCAGCAAAGGTTGGTTTGAGAGATTTAAGAAGCGTAGTGGCATCCATAGTGTGATACGGCATGGTGAGGCTGCCAGTTCGGACCACAAAGCGGACTGAAAAATATGTGCATGAATTCAAGGAGTACATAGAAACTGAAGGACTGGAACCTGAACAAGTGTTTAATTGTGATGAAACAGGCCTGTTCTGGAAGAAAATGCCAAGCAGGACCTACATTACTCAGGAGGAAAAGGCACTCCCAGGACATAAGCCTATGAAAGACAGGCTTACTTTGTTGATGTGTGCCAATGCTAGTGGTGATTGCAAAGTTAAGCCTTTATTAGTGTATCACTCTGAAACTCCCAGAGCGTTCAGGCAAAAGAATGTCCTCAAGGATAATTTGTGTGTGCTGTGGAGGGCAAACAGTAAGGCATGGGTCACTAGGGAATTTTTCTATAACTGGTTACACCATGCATTTGCCCCCAATGTGAAAGATTACCTAAACTGAAAAGAAATTAGACCTTAAGTGCCTCCTAGTGTTAGACAATGCCCTGGTCATCCTACAGACGTGGCAGAGCGACTTTATGGGGACATGAGCTTCATTAAGGTGAAGTTTTTGCCTCTAATACCACTCCTCTCCTGCCAGCCCATGGACCAGCAGGTCATTTCCAACTTCAAGAAACTGTACACAAAAGCTCTGTTTCAAAAGTGCTTTGAAGTGACCACAGACACTGGATTGACTCTAAAAGAGTTTTGGAAGGATCACTTTAATATCCTCAGTTGTGTAAACCTTATAGGTAAGGCTTGGGAGGGAGTGACTAAGAGAACCTTGAACTCTGCTTGGAAGAAACTGTGGCCAGAATGTGTAGACAAAAGGGATTTTGAAGGGTTTGAGGCTAACCCTGAGAGGAGTAGTATACCAGTTGAGGAATCAATTGTGGAATTGGGGAAGTCCTTGGGGTTGGAGGTTAGTGGGGAGGATGTGGAAGAGTTGGTGGAGGAGGACAATGAAGAACTAACCACTGATGAGCTGATAGATCAACTCAAGAGCAAGAGGCCAGACCTGGGGAAACTGGTTCAAAGGAGGGGAGAGAGAAATTGAAGGAATTGCCTACTTCAAAGATAAGGAAATGTGTGCAAAATGGCTTGAAGTGCAAACCTTTTTTGATGAAAATCACCCTCACACAGCTATTGCAAGCCGTGCTGTGACTGTTACAATGACACAGTTGTGAACCACTTTAGACAAATCATAAAGGAACGAGAGGTACAGGCCACTATGGACAGATATGTTGTGCGAAAGAAGTCCAGTGACTCTGAAGCTGGTCCTAGTGGCATTAAAAGAAGAGGGAAGTAACCCCAGAAAAGGACTTGCTACCTCAAGTCCTAATGGAAGGGGATCCCCTTTAAACACTAACACTCTCTCTCCCCTCCTCCCATCCCATCAATCATCACCAGATCTTCAATAAAAGTAAGTGTCATGTAATTGTGCATGCCTTTTTCAGTTTGTGTGTACTAAAATTAACATTTTTTGTGGTAAAAAAATTTTTTTTTCATACTTTTGGGTGTCTTGCACGGATTAATTTTATTTCCATTATTTCTTATGGGGAAAATTAATTCGCATAGCGAACATTTCGCATAACGACCAGCCCTCTTGCACGGATTAAGTTCGCTATGCGGGAGTCCACTGTATATGTGAGGCTAATTGCAGAAATATCGTATATAAAAACATAATATATCATAATACACTACAGAATGTAAAACAATGTTAAACTGTTTATATAAAGTGAATATTTACTTAGACACTTAGAGCAGAGATGGTGGGGAGGTTGAGGGTGGGGGAGGGTGAGGGTGGGGGAGGGTGAGGGTGGGGGATATAGAGAGTGGGGGAGGTTGAAGGTGGGAGATGTATAGGGTGGGGGAGGTTGAGGGTGGGGGATATAGAGAGTGGGGGAGGTTGAGGGTGGGAGATGCAGAGGGTGGGGGAGGTTGAGGTGGGAGATGCAGAGGGTGGGGGAGGTTGAGGGTGGGAGATGCAGAGGGTGGGGGAGGTTGAGGGTGGAGATGCAGAGGGTGGGGAGGTTGAGGGTGGGAGATGCAGAGGGTGGGGGAGGTTGAGGGTGGGAGATGCAGAGGGTGGGGAGGTTGAGGGTGAGAGATGCAGAGGGTGGGGGAGGTTGAGGGTGGGAGATGCAGAGGGTGGGGGGGAGGTTGAGGGTGGGAGATGCAGAGGGTGGGGGAGGTTGAGGGTGGAGATGCAGAGGGTGGGGAGGTTGAGGGTGGGAGATGTAGAGAGTGGGGGAGGTTGAGGGTGGGGGAGGTTGAGAGTGAGGGTGGTTGAGGGTGGGGGAGGTTGAGAGTGAGGGTGGTTGAGGGTGGGGGAGGTTGAGAGTGAGGGTGGTTGAGGGTGGGGGAGGTTGAGAGTGAGGGTGGTTGAGGTGGGGGAGGTTGAGAGTGAGGGTGGTTGAGGGTGGGGGAGGTTGAGAGTGAGGGTGGTTGAGGGTGGGGGGGTGGTTGAGGGTGAGGGTGGTTGAGGGTGGGGGAGGTTGAGGGTGGGGGTGGTTGAGGGTGGGGGGTGGTTGAGGGTGGGGGTGGTTGAGGGTGGGGGTGGTTGAGGGTGGGGGAGGTTGAGGGTGGGGGAGGTTGAGGGTGGGGAGGGTTGAGGGTGGGGGTGGTTGAGGGTGGGGGTGGTTGAGGGTGGGGGTGGTTGAGGGTGAGGGTGGTTGAGGGTGGGGGAGGTTGAGGGTGGGGGAGGTTGAGGGTGGGGGAGGTTGAGGGTGGGGGTGGTTTGAGGGTGGGGGTGGTTGAGGGTGGGGGTGGTTGAGGGTGGGGGTGGTTGAGGGTGGGGGTGGTTGAGGGTGGGGGAGGTTGAGGGTGGGGGTGGTTGAGGGTGGGGGAGGTTGAGAGTGAGGGTGGTTGAGGGTGGGGAGGTTGAGAGTGAGGGTGGTTGAGGGTGGGGAGGTTGAGGGGTGGGGGTGGTTGAGGGTGGGGGTGGTATGAGGGTGGGGGAGGTTGAGGGTGGGGGAGGTTGAGGGTGCAGCATATGATGTCTGTGGCTCTCTAAACCTCCTACAACAACATTGTTTTGTTTAATCACCGAACATAACTGATATAATTTGTTTTGTTTAATCACCGAACATAACTGATATAATTTATTTTGTTTAATCACCGAACATAACTGATATAATTTATTTTGTTTAATCACCGAACATAACTGATATAATTTATTTTGTTTAATCACTGAACATAACTGATATAATTTATTTTGTTTAATCACTGAACATAACTGATATAATTTGTTTTGTTTAATCACCGAACATAACTGATATAATTTGTTTTGTTTAATTAATCACTGAACATAACTGCTACAACTTTAGTATCTACATAACATAGATGTACTAAGCTGGTATTGCCCAGCTAAGTCCATGGAAATTGTTGTCTTTTTCTTCTCAACATTGTCCTTTGTACTTATTTTCTTAGGACCAATGGTTAACAAAAAGAAATTTGGCCAAATGACTGAAAAAAAAAAATGCAAGCAAGCACGAGAGAAGTGTTGCTACAGTGATGTAAACTTGTGTACTGTTTACTGGATGTTTGGTATCAGCTGTGCCAACTAGCGGCACCATTCCCAATTATTATTACGTACGTATTATATATTATTATTATTATATTATTATTATTATTATATTATTATTATTATTATTATTATTTTAGGAAACTGAAGCTCTATTATTATTATTATTATTATTATTTAGAAAACTGAAGCTCTACCATTATTATTATAATTATTATTAATTTAGGTAAATGGAGCACAGATCCAATTCCCAAGAACAAGAGCCCCTCACCAGCATCAAGGAACCTTGATGCTGGTGAGGGGCTCTTGATCTAGGGAATTGGATCTGTGTTCTAGTTACCTAAATTAATAATAATAATAATAGCTAATAATAATAATTATTATAATAACAAATGCCGCCAACTCAGTGCACTGTTTACCTCACTGTGGGAGCAGTTCTCTCATGCTTTGCTTACATTTTTGACAGTCACTGGCCAAATTTCGTTTTTCTAAGCATGGGTCCAAAGAAAGTAAGTGTAAAGGACACCACATGGAATTAAAGCATGAAATCATAAACAAGCAAGGTGTCCAGGTTTTGCGTTGATGGGGAAGCAGGGGGAGCTGGCTTGTAACTCAAATATTGGCTCGTAACTCAGAGCAAAAAATTGACCAAGGGACAGTTTGTATCTCAAAAAACTCATATGTTGGGACACTCCTAAGTTAAGGTTCCACTGTACATTATTTAGGTATGAATACTGTTCAGAGAGCCTGTCATAAGTCTGAGGCGTCCATAAACAAGTACAGTGGACCCCCGCTTAACATCACCTCCCAATGCGACCAATTATGTAAGTGTATTTATGTAAGTGCGTTTGTACGTGTATGTTTGGGGGTCTGAAATGGACTAATCTACTTCACAATATTCCTTATGGGAACAAATTCGGTCAGTACTGGCACCTGAACATACTTCTGGAATGAAAAAATATCGTTAACCGGGGGTCCACTGTACGTTGCTAAGTGAGGAGAGGTTGTATAGTAAGCCCTTGATATAATGGAATAACAGGGAGGATTTTCCAAGTGTTTGTTAAATTAAGATAATGTTAAATAAATCACAGAAAAGACACTAAAGTACTCTACTGTATATCTACAATATACTACAATTAACAATGAAAATGAGTTACAAGTACAATTTAGAAGTCCATTACATCAAGGATTTATATTGGTTTCATGGGAACAGAAAGACCAACCAATAATACACTGGACCCATTTTTAGAAAGGTGAATTTCATTCCATGTGCTTAAAATATCTGAGTAAAACAATTGTACACAGGCCTATTGTACACAGGCCTATTTGAAGATAAGTGTAAGTTTTACTGAGCATTTTCATTGCCACAGTGCAAAGGCTTTTTTTTTTTCATAATCAAGGTGATAATGTTTTCCACAAAGAAATATCATTTTGTGGAATAAAGAGGCACAATACCATGACTGGAACAATACACACATAACCAGTACATAGCAGACTCAAACTTATTTATGATGGAATGTTGCGGTGCTAAGCAAGATTTTGTTAATCCGTGTCATTAGCAATGTTTTCATATTTGATTACATAACTTTGTGCTTTTTCTATAAAATTTGACTTGTTCTAAAAACAGCAAAAGCAAAAAAAGGATAAAAAAAAAATGCTTACCACAGTAGTAGAATGATCCAGGATTACCATAGTTTAGGAATTAATAATGTGCTAGATACATTTTGGGGCATTTTAAGTTTGCTCTTAAGATTTCTCTAGGTATAAAAAGCCTACAAAACATTAATATTTATTTAATCTGGATTATACTATACGTAACTTAACACACATAAAATAATGAGCAGCTGACTTACTTGGTAATCTTGAGTTTCAACATTGCTGTCTGCACATTCTGCACATTTGTCATGTATAAACTTAGGTATGTGCATAAAGTACAACAAAATACATTTCACTTTATTATGATTATTATTATAATTATTATTATTATTATTATTATTATTATTATTATTATTATTATTATTATTATTATTATATATTATTATTATTATATTAATTATTATTATTATTTTATTATTATTATTATATTATTATTATTATTATTAATTAATATTATTATATTATTAATTATTATTATTATTATATTATTAATTATTCTTATTATTATTATTATTATTAATATTATTTATTATTATTATTATTATTATTATTATTATTATAATCAAAACTAAGTGCTAAACCCACCAGGGTCATACAGTGCTGTTTCCAATTAATGAAAACTAAAAATTGCAGGTCATGAATAAAAAAAATGTATGATTTTGAAAATGTTACAATAAAGCTTCTTAATCCTATTAAATTTTCTGTTTGAGAGGAAAACATAATCACTGAAATTAGATAAAACATCTTAGTGAATAAAAGCACTAGTAAAGTGCCACAGGTATTGATGCTTACCTGATGAAATACAAAACAGATATTAATATGCTTGAAGATGGTCCAAGAATTCCACACAACAAAATACACAATAAAAATGAATGTGTATCCCTACAGGAAGTCCTGGAGACAATGTGTATCCCTACAGGAAGTCCTGGAGACAATGTGTATCCCTACAGGAAGTCCTGGAGACAATGTGTATCCCTACAGGAAGTCCTGGAGACAATGTGTATCCCTACAGGAAGTCCTGGAGACAATGTGTATCCCTACAGGAAGTCCTGGAGACAATGTGTATCCCTACAGGAAGCCCTGGAGACAATGTGTATCCCTACAGGAAGCCCTGGAGACAATGTGTATCCCTACAGGAAGTCCTGGAGACAAGGACTAAGTAGAGTAATAAATGGACAATATTATTTTTATGCGGATAAGCGACATTAATAGCAATGCGAGAAACTAAAAAAAAAAAAAAAAGGCTATGCACAGAATATTTTTTATTATCACACTGACCGATTCCCACCAAGGCAGGGTGGCCCACCAAGGAAGGGTGGCCCACCAAGGCAGGGTGGCCCACCAAGGCAGGGTGGCCCACCAAGGCAGGGTGGCCCACCAAGGAAGGGTGGCCCACCAAGGCAGGGTGGCCCACCAAGGCAGGGTGGCCCGAAAAAGAAAAACTTTCACCATCATTCACTTCATCACTGTCTTGCCAGAAGGGTGCTTTACACTAGAGTTTTTAAACTGCAACATTAACACCCCTCCTTCAGAGTGCACAGAATGTAGGTAAGAATTTTGTCCAAGTTACTATCTTTTTATATAACGAGTTATGTTAAACTTAGTATTCAAGTAATTCAATCCTTAAGTAACGTGAATGTTAACCAATCCATAACGCAGGTTCCTACTTATTAGTAGGCGAACAGTGACATAAGTGATATAAGGAAATTAGTCCATATCTCAACCCAGGATCACATCTGGGTCTTTCAGTTGTGAACCAAAGAAGCTACGTTAAAGCCAATACTGCTAGCAATAAGCATTACAAATCATCGATCTCTGTAACTAATCTCTAAGTAAACCTGTGGTTTTACAAACTAAAACAGGAAGAGGGTGGTTGGTAGTGGCAACTGTGGAGGATAGAGATTGAATTGTTTCAACATGATTGTAATATCGGACAATACTGTAACCAATAGACTACATCCATTTTTTCTGAATCTACTGACCCAACAGATTTTTTTTTGAGTAGTAAACCCACATGTATCACATCACGATATAACAGACTTTTTTTTAAATAATAAGCAAAATCCACAGGTTAATTTGTGCTTTTAATTCCTTTTCCTTTAATGTTTACTGAAGTATACTTGCATATTGTGTATACAATACTATTACGTATACATTAGAGCACTTTAGTACACTTTTTATTTTATAATACAGTGGACCCCCGCATAACGATGGCATCACATAGCGATTATTCCGCATACCGCTTACTTTAATCGCAAAATTTTTGCCGCGCATACCGATTAAAAACCCGCTCACCGATTTTCGTCCGAGACGCGTCCAATGTGCGCCCTCAGCCAGCCTCACATGTGCCGCCCGTGCCATTGTTTACCAGCCAGCCTCCGCGGTAACATCCAAGCATACACTCGGAATATTTCGTATTATTACAGTGTTTTCGGGGGCTGTTTCTGGAAAAATAAGTGACCATGGGCCCCAAGAAAGCTTCTAGTGCCAACCCTGTGGTAAAAAGGGGAGAATTAGTATGGAAATTAAGAAAGATTTTAAAGGGTTTGGGGCTAACCCTGAGAAGCCTAGCCAGTTGGGGAATCCATTGTGCCCTACTTCAAAAATTAAGGAAATGTGTGCACGTGGGTTTTGAACTGCAAACCTTTTGGTTTGAAAACACCCTGACACAGCTGTTGCAAGCCGTGCTGGTGACTATTTCAATACAATGTTGGGGCCCATTTTAGACAAATCGTAAAGGAACGGGAGGTACAGAGCTCTATGGACAGATTTGTTGTGCGACAGAGGTCCAGTGACTCTCAAGCTGGTCCTGTGGAAATTAAAGAAGAAGGGAAGTAACCCCGGAAAAGGACTTGCTACCTCAAGTCCTATGGAAGGGATTCCCCTTCTAAACAATAAGTTCGACACTCTCCCCTCTTCCCATCCCATCAATCATCACCAGATCTTCAATAAAAGTAAGTGTCATGTAAGTGTGCATGCCTTTTTCAGTTTGTGTGTATTAAAATTAACATTTCATGTGGTAAAAAAATTTTTTTTTCATACTTTTGGGTGTCTTGCACGGATTAATTTTATTTCCATTATTTCTTATGGGGAAAATTCATTCACATAACGATTATTTCACATAACAATTACCCCTCTTGCACGGATTAAAATCGTTAACCGGGGGTCCACTGTATTCTGATAAAAAGGGCAGCCCCATCCCTATTAGTCTGTTATACTGAAGGTTTACTGTAATAAAGTTGGTAGAATTACCGACAATATGTAAAGTAAAAGGACACAAGTGCAACTAATGTGACATTTTATTGTGGCAACGTTTTGCTCTCCAGGAGCTTTATCAAGCCATTACAGCTTGATAAAGCTCCTGGAGAGCAAAACGTTGCCACAATAAAATGTCACATTAGTTGCACTTGTGTCCTTTTACTGAAGGTTTACTGTATTTCCAAAGTCTGTTAACCCTCAAACTGTCCAAACATAGATCTATGTTTTCATGCGTAGTGCTCCAACCTTGATTTTCTCCATAAGAAAGCATGTAAAAAAACATATATCTATGTTCGGAACGCTACACGAGCAAACATAAATCTATGTTTGGACAGTTTAAGGGTTAAATCAAGGTCCACTAAATCAAGGGTTTACTATACTATTTACATCATGAATAAGTTACCAGTCCACACAAAATGAGGGCTATAGCATAATGGGAAAGGTAAGCAGACAGATTTTCAACTTTCTGACAGAACAGATAAACAGAGCAAAATCCAGCATTAGTGAGGTTAAAAGCTCAGTACCCCAAGGCACTGTCCTGGAACCTTTATTGTTTTTTATCCTCATAACAGATACAGATAAAAACACTCATCAAAGTTTTGTATCACATTTGCATATGGCACTAAAATAAGCATGAATATCACCTTGGGAGAAGACAAAAAAAATTGCAGGAAGATGTATAAGGAAGATTTTTCAGAGGGCAGTGGAAAACAACAAGATGTTCGATGGTAATAAATTCTAGTTGCTCAGATATGGAAAAAGAATAGCTCAGAAGGGATATTGCATAAAAAACACAAAAAAAAGAGAATCAAATAGAATTACAGGAACACATGAAAAACAGGGTGGATAGGGGGGCAATGTGGCAGATGTTGCAGGTGTATGGTGTAGGAGGTAGGTTATTGAAAGCAGTGAAGAGTTTTTACGAGGATAGTGAGGCTCAAGTTAGAGTACATAGGAAAGAGGGAAATTATTTCCCAGTAAAAGTAGACCTTAGACAAGGATGTGTGATGTCACCGTGGTTGTTTAATATATTTATAGATGGGGTTGTAAGAGAAGTAAATGCGAGGGTCTTGACAAGAGGAGTGGGGGTTAAAAGATAAAAAATCACTAAATAAAGTGGGAGTTGTCACAGTTGCCTTTGCTGATGACACTGTGCTCTTGGAGATTCTGAAGAGAAGTTGCAGAGATTGGTGGATGAATTTGGTAGGGTGGCAAAAGAAGAAAATTAAAAGTGAATACAGGAAAGAGTAAGGTTTTTGAGGATAACAAAAATTTTAGATGATGAAAGATTGGATATCAGACTTGGAGGGAGAGAGTATGGAGGAGGTAAATGTATTCAGATATTTGGGAGTGGACGTGCCCAGCGGATGGTCTATGAAGGATGAGGTGAATCAAAAGAATTGATGAGGGAAAAGGGTGAGTGGTGCACTTAGAGTCTGTGGAGACAAAAACTTTGTCCTTGGAGGCAAAGAGGGGAATGTATGAGAGTATAGTTTACAACACTCTTATATGGGTGTGAAGCAGGGGTGATGAATTTGCAGCGAGGAGAAGGCGGGAGGCAGTGGAGATGTCATGCTGGGGGCAATGTGTGGTGTGAATATAATGTAGAAGAATTCGTAGTTTGGAAGTTAGGAGGAGTGCGGGATTACCAAAAACTGTTGTCCAAGGGCTGGGGAAGGGTTGTTGAGGTGGTTCGGACATGTAGAGAGAATGGAGCGAAACAGAATGACTTCAAGAGTGTATCAGTCTTGTAGGAAGGAAGGCGGGTAGGGTCGGCCTAGGAAAGGTTGGAGGGAGGGGGTAAAGGAGGTTTTGTGTGCGAGGGGCTTGGACTTCCAGCAGGCGTGCGTGAGCGTGTTTGATAGGAGTGAATGGAGACGAATGTTTTTAATACTTGACGTGCTGGTTGGAGTGTGAGCAAAGTAACATTATGAAGGGGTTCAGGAAACCGGCGGGCCGGACTTGAGTCCGGGAGATGGGAAGTACAGTGCCTGCACTCTGAAGGAGGGGTGTTAATGTTGCAGTTTAAAAACTGTAGTGTAAAGCACCCTTCTGGCAAGACAGTGATGGAGTGAATGATGGTGAAAGTTTTTCTTTTTCGGGCCACCCTGCCTTGGTGGGAATCGGCCAGTGTGATAATAAAAAAAAAAATGAAAAACCGGGAATAATCTTTCAAAGAACACAATAAGGCAAATGTCACGTCAACCAGGAAAACAACAGGGTGGATAATGAGAACTTTCAAAAGGGAAACTGTACCAATGGTGACACTATTCAAACATTTGTACTCTCTCATTTAGTGTAATGTTCAGTGTTTATAGCTCCATTCAGGGCAGGGTAAATATCAGAGCTGGAATAGATACAGAGATCATTGATGTCTCACAGAGCCAATAAAGTCAATTACTGGAAATATCATAAAAGTTGTAAATATGAATTGTCTGGAAACAAGAAGGATATGATAATATAAACTTGAAAAGAAATTTTAAAGGCCTAGTTCCAACTCTGTACACTGCCATGACAACATACTGGAATGAGAGATATGGGAAGAAGTGTAAAATAAACCCAGTGAAAAGTAGGGGTGCCATGGGCACAATAAGAGAACATTGTATCAACATACGTAGTCTGAAATGTTCAATATCGTAACAGGAACATATCAAGAAACACGGCTGGGTTTGGGCAGCAAGAGCAGAAAAACTCAAAAACTCATAAAAAGCCCTAATCAACGACTCAAGACAATGAGTACGAGCACAGAAGTATATTTCAATTTTTTGATGTTTTGAAAGAAAACAGATGCACATAGTAGTACATTAGTTAACATTAATCGGGATATATTATTATTAAAAATAATAATAATAATAATTAATAATAATAATAATAATAATAATAATAATAATAATAAAATAATAATAATAATAATAATAATAATAATATCAAAATTATTATTATTATATTACACTCATGGGGTGGATATTAAACTTGTAGAGATTAAACAGTAGTTGGGAAATCAGGGCGTTCTGTGGTTTGGTAGGCAACGCTCTCGCTTCACACACTGAGTGTAAATGGTTCAGTCCCCAGCAAGGGTGGAAACATTGGGCATGTTGCCTTACACCTGTTGTCCTCCCTGTTCTCATAGCAAGTATGTAGGTAGATGGATGTTAGTCGACTAGTGTGGGTCGCATCCTGGGGGGCAGGACTTTTAAGAACCCCAATGGAAATAGGACAGACTGTCTTCGATGACACACTGACTTTTTGGTAATCCGAACATAATCTTATCCATGGAAATGGATCATAAAACAAGTTCAGATTTTTAAAATTGTCATAAACAGTAACTTAACCCTTTCAGGGTCCGTCCCGTAGATCTACGGCTTCACGTTCAGGGTCCAAACCGTAGATCTATGCCAAAATTCTAGCGCCGTCAAATTTACCCACGAAAACGCTCAAGGCTACATGCAAAGAGAATGGGTCTGCGTAGTTGGTGTGCACCATAAACAAAAAAAATCTAGGCGCCCGCATGGCATTGTGGGAATGCCGGCTCAGTTACCTTTGTTCACCATGCCTCGTCGCAAGGCAGCGCTCACTCCAAGGAAAACTGGACCCCCTCTTCCTATCTGATAGTTCGACACTGATGGAAGTGGAAATAAGACGATTTCTTTGGCTTTGATCAATTAGTACCGAAAGGAATGACCAGATATCGATAATAGCGCAGAAAACCGTGACGATCCTCAACCTTCTACCTCTGGTATGGGCACTCCTCAGTCACGGTCAGTTGTACCTCAATGCAAGAGAAAAAATTTATTTTCGCGTGGGCCCGGGCCCCTGACTTCAGTAATGATGAGGATGGGACATGGATTGTGATTTTATTGCTCTTGACGATCATTCAGTAGTGATAGTGAGGAAACATATTCACCAGTGAAGCGTTGGTATGTACACCGCCGCATGCGCTCTGGTAGTGTACCCTATGCAGTGCCCAGGGACGGAGTACATCCCGGGCCCTACAACAGGTATAGACAGTGATAGTGAGGATGATGTGGCCTACACTTGGCATGGATAGACCACAGGCATCAGTAGATGGTGGGATTTGGGGATTTGGGAGTGCCACGGCCATGCGTGACTCACCAGCCCAGCTGGGACCCATGCTGCGACTCCTCAGTTCAAGAACAAAGCGGGGCATCAGCCACCACCCCACCACAACCTCAACCACCCGCACAACAGCCTATGATGTCCGTATCCACCAGCAAACCATATCTGGGATTGGCAGCAAATCCAAATTTTGTTCCCAATCCCCACCAATTTGATGACTCTCAAAGTGGGATTCTACCTACTTGTCCCCTTGGAAAACCACGGCCAATGAACTGGAATTTTTTGAAATATTCTTTGACCGCCCTTGATGGAAATTATTTTCAGGAAAACTAACAAGTATTTTGGGGTACACCATGGCAAATACGATGATATCACCACAGTCAAGACTACACCGGTGGAAAGAGACGACTGTTGCAGAAATGTATTTGCTTTTTGCAACAATAATGCTATGCCTCATGTCTATAAGCATAATTAAAAAGCTACTGGTCCACAGATCGGCTAATTTGTACCCTGGCCTACAGTGAAATCATCCCAGTGAACAGGTTTATCTTACTGTTACGTATGTTACACTTCTCTGACAAAACCAGGCCTGACAGAAGTGACAGTTATACAAATTTGAAATGTTTTTTTTTTTTTTTTATCTCAAACAGAAGTTCAACATGTACTTTTATCCAAATTTAAGAATCTTGTAATTTATGAGTCTTTGATTTTGTTCAAAGGAAGGCTGTCATTCAAGCAGTATATATACCGAGCAAGAGGAAACACTTTGGTATAAAACTGTTTGTACTCTGTGACTGTGACAGTGGCCTGGTGTTGGATATTGTTGTATACACGGATTAAACATTGAAAGATACCAAGATGTTATTGGTATCTCAGGGGACGTAGTGAGAAGCATGATGGCACCTTATCTTGGTAAGGGGCATACTTATATACGTAACTGGTACACAAGCCCTTTACTCAGTGATTTCTTACGAGTGAACAAGACAGATGTGTGTGGCACAGTGCGTTCTAATCGTAAACATATGCCCAGGTTCAACGCAGGTGCTCGTGGTGATGACGTCAGGTGTTTACTGCCAATGACATCATGGCATTACGGTGGCATGACAAACGGATGTCGCATTGTTGACAACCATTCACTGTAACAAAATGCAAGACAGTGGCAAAGTTGATCGAGTGACTAATGAACGCATTCGAAAACCAGTGACAGTGAGATTATACACAAAAACATCTCTTGTTGACAAATGGACATGCAAAGGGTTTGGGTTTGTTGATTGTGTTCGTAAGAGTTACAAGTGGTACATGAAACTTTTTTTCCATCTCATGGACATTTCAATGCTCAAAGCATTAATATGTTTCTAAGTGAAGACTGGCAACAGACCACCGTATGGTGAATTTTGTTTGTCTGTTGTCAGACAACTCATAATGAAGTACCAGATAAGAACACCTGCTATACAACAAGGTCCTCGAACTCCTCAGAATATGCCCAGGCGTTTGAGGAGGGAAGGTGATCATTTCATAATACAGCTTCCCTCGACTAAGAAGAAATTTGCTCATAAGAAATGCATTGTCTGTGCACAAACAAAACACCGGCAACAAAGACGCAAAGACACTCGGTTTATGTGTGAGGAATGTAAGGTACCTCTGTGCATGGTGCCTTGTTTCAAGCACTTCCACAAGCTTCAGCAGTTCTAAAACCATGTCCAGTGATTGTAAATATGTAAATACATGATAGAACATTAGTATTATACAAGATTTGTGCATGTTTATTGTAATAAACAAAAGTGGTAAACAATAATATGATAATAACTTTAGTGCAGTTATTGTGTTCAATACAGTGAGTTTATATATATACATTATGTACAGTATTGGTCTCTCAGGCCCCAAATGTTAGTAGGAAAAGAAAAAAATTGGGAAAGAAAAGAAAAAAACTACAAAAACCGCTAAATAAAGTAATGCGCGTATGTGGAAATCGTCGATGTTGCCGCCACCATGTCATTTTGGACAAACTTCTCGGCACTGTATCTCGGTAAGTACAGATCAGAAATTTTTTTTTTGTCTTATTACCTTCACAAAAATATACTCTTTAATTCTGTAAGAATTTTTTTTTTTTTTTTTTCAAAAAATTCTAGGACACTGGTGCACCACTTCAGATTTTGGCCTTGGACCCTGAAAGGGTTAAGATAAAGTTGGAGAGAAATGTATAAAATATAATGTTAAAGAAAAAACAATATAATAATAAAAAATAATAATAATAATAATAATAATAATAATAATAATAATAATAATAATAATAATAATAATAATAATAACAATAATAATAATAATAATAATTACAATAATAATAATAATAATAATAATAATAAAAATAATAATAATTACAATAATAATAAATAATAATAATAATAATAATAATAATAATAATAATAATATCTTTATTTACAAGTATATGTACAAGGTATACCAGTACATGTACAAAAGTATACCAATACATGTACAAGGTATACCAGTACACATACAAGGTATTTCCAGTACATGAAAAAGGTATACCAGTACAAGTACAAGGTATACCAGTCCCCATACAAAGGGATACCGTACATGTACAAGGTATACCAGTACATGTATAAGGTATACAAGAACATGTACAAGGTATACCCAAATACATGTACAAAGTATACAAGAACATGTACAAGGTATACAAGTACATGTACAAGGTTACAAGTACATGTACAAAGTATACCATTACATTATACAATGTATACAAGTACATGTACAAGGTATACCAGTACATGTACAAGGTATAACAAGTATAAGTAAAGGTATACCCGTACATGCACAAGGTAAAACCAGTACATGTACAAGGTATACATGTACCCTGTGCAAGGTTACAAGTACATGTAAAAAGGGATACCAGTACATGTACAAGGAATACAATACATGTACAAGGTATACAAGTACATGTACAAGGTATACCCCGTACATGTACAAGGTATACCAGTACATTAAAAAGGTATACAAGTACATGTACAAGGTATAGCATACATTTACAAGGTATACAAGTACATGTACAAGGTACACCATTACATAAGCAAGGTATACAAGTACATGTACAAGGAAAGCCAGGACATGTACAAGGTATACCATTACATGTACAAGGTATACAAGTACATGTACAAAAGGTATGCCAGGACATGTACAAGGTATACAAGTACATGTACAAGGTATACCCTACATGTAAAAGGTATACCATACAGTAAAAAGGTATACCAGTACATGTACAAGGTATACAAGTACATGTACAAGGTACACAAGTACATGTACAAGGCATACAAGTATATGTACAAGGTAAACCAGTACATGTACAAGGTATACAAATACATGTACAAGGTATACCAGTACATGTACAAGGTATACAAGTACATGTACAAGGTATACCAGTACATGTACAAGGTATACCTGTGCATGTACAAGGTATACAAGTACATGCACAAGGCATACAAGTACATGTATAAGGCATATCAGTACATGTACAAGATATACAAATACATGTACAAGGTGTACAAGTGCATGTATAAGATATACCAGAACATGTACAAGGTATACCAGTACATGTACAAGGTATACAAGTACATGTACAAGGTATACAAGTACATGTACAAGGTATACAAGTACATGTACAAGGTATGCAAGTACATGTACAAGGTATACAAGTACAGTACAAGGTAAAACCTGGAGTTTACCTGGAGAGAGTTTCGGGGGTCAACGCCCCCGCGGCCCGGTCTGTGACCAGGCCTCCTGGTGGATCGCGCCTGATCAACCAGGCTGTTGCTGCTGGCTGCACGCAAACCAACGTACGAGCCACAGCCCGCTGATCAGGAACCGACTTTAGGTGCTTGTCCAGTGCCAAACTTGAAACTGCCAGGGGTCTGTTGGTAATCCCCCTTATGTGTGCTGGGAGGCATTTGAACAGTCTCGGGCCCCTGACACTTATTGTATGGTCTCTTAACGTGCTAGTGACACCCCTGCTTTTCATTGGGGGATGGTGCATCGTCTGCCAAGTCTTTTGCTTTCGTAGTGAGTGATTTTCGTGTGCAAGTTCGGTACTAGTCCCTTGGGATTTTCCAGGTGATTTAATCTGTATCTCCCCCTGCGTTCCAGGGAATTCAGGTTTAGAAACCTCAAGCGCTCCCTTTAATTGGGGGATTTTTTACCCTTTTTCCCGGCCCCCAAAAAAATTTCGGGGGGGACCATTTTCCCAGGTCGGAAACCCCACCCCCCCTTTGGAACGGTTCCCCCTTTGGTGGGGAAATTCCAAGGCCTTAAGATAAAAAAGGGGAAACCCTTGAGTGGCCTTCAGGGGCTTGGCCCCCTCCCTATTTTTAAAAGGTTCCTTTTTTTTTCCCAAATCCTGTCTTTTTTCAAAGCAGATGGGATTAAATCCAATTTTATGGTCCTTGAAGGTAGACCCTCCGACAAAAATCACCCCCAGGTCTTTGGTTGGGTTTTGCCTATTTTTTGGCCAAAATTTTGTTTTGTACTCTGATAAAGTTTTTTTTTTTCCCTCATGTTTACCAATCTGAGAAATTTTAAAATTTTTCTCATTGTTGAACTTCATATTGTTTTCTGCGCCCACTGAAATTTTTGGGTTTGATGTCCCCCGGGGGCCTTTGCAGGGTCTGCAAGGGAAAGACACTGTCATGCAGATTGGGTGTCATCTGAAAAGGGAAAAGAAAACCGGTGCTGTGGTGACATCCTTGTCTATGTGGGTTTTGAGGATGGGAACGTTGGGAGCTAGTACGTGCCTTGTGGAAAAGGCTTTTCCCCGAGCGGGCCTCGGACTTTACCCGTTGAGGGCCCACTCCCTGGGTTCTTTAGTGAGGAAATTTTTGATCCATCGGCCATTTTTCCCCTGTTTTTCCCTTTTTGGAAAGCTTTTTTTTCGCTTTTTTACGCCGGGTCACACTTGTTAAAGGGCCCTTTTGCAAAGTGGTATATTTTTACTTCTGCATTTTTTTTTGTCTTTTTGTGCATTTGGGAAACTTGCCCGTAGTGATCCAGTATTAGAAAGACGGGAGCGCCCTGTTTTTAAACCCATGTTGCCCGGGGTTGTGAAAACTGAGGGGTTTTCTAGATGGGTGGGGATTTGCTTTTAGGCCCTTTTTCAAGATTTTAATGATATGGGATGTTATTGCTATTGGTCTGTATTTGTTTTATTTTGCTTTCTGCCCCCTTTGGGGAAAGTGGGGCTAGGGTTTTGTTGTTTTTAGAAAACCTGGGGGACGACCCCCTTTCCCCATGCTCCCTCCCCCATAGGAGGGGAAAAAGGCTCGTGATGGGGGCTTTTTGGGGAAATTTCCCTTGATAAAACACAGATTTCCATGAGCCCTGGCCCGGGGGCAGAGTGCATGGGCATGCCCTTTTAAAGGGCCTCTTCGAATCATTTGGCGTCGGGTTAACTTTGGGATGGGCTTGTTTTAAGGGAAATTTTTTGGCTCTTCAAAAAAAAATTTCTTTTTGATCTTCGTTCTGTTTTGGTTAGGGGCCCTTGCTAAAAACTGGGGCATTTTGGGGAAATTTGGGAGTGCTCCTAATTTCCTTGCTGTCATCTGTGTGGGCCCCCATCTTTTTTAAGAAAGGGGCCCAATATGGACGTTTTTCCGTTTTTTGTTTTTGGCAAAAGGAGAAAAAATTTACTTGGGTTTCTTTCGTTTTCCAATTTTTAACTTTTGGGCCCTTTCCCGCGTTTCCCTGACTCCAAAAGGATTTTTTTTAAGCTTAAGTTCGATGCTTGCTATTTCTCTGACCAGTGTTTTCCCTGCGCTTTCAGATATATTGACCTTTTTAAAAACCCCGCTCTGTTATTCTTTTCGTGCCTGAAAAGGGAGCGCCTGTCTCTTTTTTTTTTTACATTTTTACTCCTCCTTTTTCCCTTAGGGGAATAAGCCTTGTGCATACTCGAGTCCCCCCCCCGGGGTTTTTAAAACTGTTCTGGGCAAAATTTTTGGGTTCGTTTTTTGCTTAGTAAAATTTTCCCAGCTTTTATGGGTTTAAAAAAATTGGTTTCCCCTTGGTCCCACTTTATTTTTTTTGTTATTGAAGTTAAATTTTGGTGAATGCTCCCTGTGATAGTCTCTTTTTGGTGGGGTCTGGGGTTCCCGCATACATGACTGAACCTCAATTATTTTGGGTTTCTGAGTAATTGTTTTTGATATGGGACATTTTTTATCAATCATCATTGTTAGGGGAAGATGAGGTCTAGTGTATTCTCCATTTTTAGGGCTCAAATTTTTTGCGGGTTTTTTAAATTAAATTTTTGTGCAGAAAATTTAAAAAAGCTGTGTGAGGGGTGAGTTTTCATCAGAGCTGCCTTTGGTGTTTTTACTGCAAAAATTTTTTTGCAAATATTCCTCCTTTTTTAAGGTGCCTTAAGTTGAAATCCCCCAGGAGCAAGATGGGGGGTGCAGGGGGCGGAAGATTTTCAAAGACAGTGGTAAATTTTTAAACCCAGCTGTTCCGGGAATTTTGCGGGGGGATGTTGCATCCCGGGGGTTTGTGGGACTACCACAATAAACTGGGTTTTGGTTCCGACCTTTCGCAAAAACTTCCCCCAAACGCATTTGGGCATTAACTTTTCTTTTGCAAAAAAATTTGACTCTGCAATGTACAGGCCAACCCCCCCCCCTTTTGCCTTTTTCACTCTGCCCACATTTGTATAGGTTGAAACCCTGGGATCCTTTTTCGTTGCCCAAAGGGTATCCTTTATGTGGGGCTCCCGTGAAAGCCGCGAACATTGCCTTTGCCTCTGCAACAGTTCCGGGGTTTAAAGGGATTTTGTTTTTTTTGTTTTTCTGGCTTTTTTTTGGAAACCCGTATATTTTCAAAAAAAAATGTTTTTCGGAATGGTGGTATTTTTGGTACTGGGGGGGGGTTTTTTTTTCCGGGATTAGTTTCTGATCTGTTTGGGGTTTGGAGTGGGGGCCATTTGACTGGGGGTTTTCCCCTCCCGGAATTTAATGGGTTTTGGGGTAAAGATTTCTTCCATTTCCTGGCCCGTTTTTTTTTTTTTTTTTGGGACTAAAAAAACCCCCTCTTTAGTGGTGTGGCAACCCAGGTTTTCCCATGGGCCCCGGTTTTTTTGTATCTTTTTTTTCCCCTTTAGATGGTTTTGCTGGCCCTTTTTTGTTAAAAGCACAGTCTTTCCTGTTTTGGAAAAGGTACACATTTCAGGGTGAAAAAGCTTTCAGGGGATTGGGGGGGCATTTTCCCCGTTGGGCAATGGGCATGGCATTTTCCCGGGTTTGGCCCAAATTGCATGTCCCATCTGTTTTTTTCCCGATTTCCCATTGGCCCCCCCCCAGATACCAAGGCATAGTTTTTGTGCACGGCTTGGTTTTTGCTTGCCCTTGGGGTTCCTTTTGGGCTGAAAATTTCCCCGTTGGTGCATTTTTTCCCTGTCTTTTTAAACCTCGCTAGCACCAACAATGGAGCTCCCACCCGTTGTTTTGGTAATTTTTTTCACTTTTGCCTTAAAATTTGGGGTCCTTTGGGTTTTCTAAATTTTCCTTTCGGTATTTCTAGTTTGCAATAAATTTGGGTTTTTTCTTAAACTTTTACTACATTGTTTCCCTACTATGGGGTCCTGTCCCCCATAGGTCTTTATATTATTCCCTTTCCCGCGGGATAATTCCCGACAACCCGGACAAAAACTCCCGCTTCATCATTAACCCGTCTTTCCCCGGACACACCCCCCAGCTTCCCCTTAAGTCTCCCAAGGGCAGACCCCAGCTTAAACCCTTAAAAGCTCCCAGGACAGCACTATCAGCCCCCCATTTTTCTGACTTTCCAGGACATCAAACCCCCAGCCTACCCCGTTTCGACTACATGGCCTGTATCAAGGGGAGTACCATTTAGCTCAAACTTTTTAATTTCCCATCTGGTTTTTAGAAACCTTCCAGGGGTTTTTTAGAAAGCGGTTTTTTGTTGTCCTCTTTTAAACCCTTTTTGATTTTAGTCCACAAAAATTTTTCCCCATTTGGGCATACCCCAAAAAACTTCCCTGTTTTAATAAATGCTTGAGCTAGTTTTTTGGGGATATCTGCACAAGGGGGTGACAAACCAAATTTTCCCCAAAAATGCAATTTTTGGGATGTGGAAGCCCGTTTTTTTTTGACGACCAAGACTACACACAGCTTCAAAAATTTATTTTTTAAAAGGGGTTATTTACTGCAATTTTAATTTTTAAACCCCCTTGAATATTATATTAATAACCTTAAAAGAAGCTCTAGCTATTTGTATTTCGTTTTCTAACTGTTTTTTTTATATTGGACAGGGTTACCGTTTACGTTCCTGATTTTTAATGTTTGTTTTATAAGGGCGCCCACAACCCCAAAACCGTTTTTAAAATCCCCGCTTTAAATTTTCCCAAAAAACTGTTTGAAAACCCGTCCCCGGGGTTTGGACCAGTCAAGGGTTTGGAAACCCTAAAGGGGTTTGGGCCCCTCAAGGGTTCGGGGCCAGGGCAAGGGGTTTGGCCAGTCAAGGGTTTGGGCCCCGCAAGGGTTCGGGCCAAATTTTTATCTGATCTGATCCCCTGGGTCATTATTTAAACCCTAATGGTCGGTGATTTGAAACTAACACATGAAAGGGTCTACTGGAAATTATTACCCCAGTAATATGTGATTTGACTGATACAAAAGTATAACTTGCGTGTTTAAGGCCGGTGATATCTGGCACTCCTACAATACGAAACGGTCGAAACCCCCTTGTTTATCCAAACGCTGTATCTGGGGTTTTTTCTATTTTTTTTTTTCCGTCCCACCCCAATAAATGCTATATTTTTCACAAAAGTTGACTGGGGGCAAAGATATACAAGTACATGTACCCAAAGGGATACAAGAATGTAACGGTTTTACAATTTCATGTACAAGGTTAAAAATGTACAAGGGATACAAATACATGTAAAAGGGATACCGTCTTTTACAAGGGTTTTACCAGTACATGTACAAGATAACCAAATACATGTACAAGGTTTTACCAGTACATGTACAAAAGGGATACCAGTACATGTACAAGGTTTTACCAGTAAAATTACAAGGCATACCCAAATTCATGTACAAGGGATAAAACCCGTACATGAAAAAAGTAAAACCAGTACATATAAAAAGGTATACAAGTTCATGTACAAAGTAAACAAGTACATTTTACAAAGGGAAAAACAATTTCATGTTCAAAGGGATTTCCAGTACCCGTCAAGGTATCCAAATACATGTACCCCCGGTATACCGTACATGAAAAAAGGTATAAAAAAAAAAAATGTACAAAGGGATACAAGAAAATGTACAAAAATATACCAGTACAGTACAAAAGGGTTTTTTGTACAAAGTACAAGGGAACCAGTACATGTAAAGGGATACCAGTACATGTAAAAAGGTTACCAGAAAATGTACAAAGTTACCAATACATGGGACAAGGTAAACCAGTTAAAAATGTCAAGGGATACAAGTACATGTAAAAAAGTTTTAAACCCGTACATGTACAAGGGATACCATACATGTACAAAAATACCCAAAATGTACAAGGTATACCATTCATGTACAAGGAAAACCCGTACATGTACAAGGTATACCCGTACTGTTCAAGGAAAACCATAAATGTACAAGTAACCCCGTACATGTACAAGGTTTTACCAGTACATGTACAAAGTATACCAGTACATGTAAAGGTATCAAGTACATGTAAAGGTTACAAGTACATGTACAGGTTACAAGTCTGTAAAAGGGTATCCCAGTACAGTAAAAGGGTTTAACCAGTACATGTAAAAGGGTATACCAGTAATTACAAGGTTTCGTACATTACAAGGATCCCAGTACATTTTACAAGGTATACCATACATTACAAGGTATACCAGTAAATTACAAGGTATACCAGTACATGTACAAGGTATCCAGTACATGTACAAAGTATACCAGTACATGTACAAGGTATAAAGTACATGTACAAGGTATACAAGTACATGTAAAATGTATACCATTTACATGTCAAGGTATACCAGAAAATGTCAAGGTATACCATTTACATGTACAAGGTATACCAGTACATGTACAAATTCAATTAAAAGTTTATTCTCTATAAGGATTACAATGCTGGTTTACAGAAATTTGGTTATTGTTTGGGTTTTACATGTAGTAAAATTGTGATTACAGAGTGACCACTAGAACGCTTAGCATGGCTAGGCATTCGGGCATACTTAGTTTTATTCTTAACCTTTGAGGGTTTTCGTCGTACTATACGTCTTACGCGTAGGGGTTTTTGACGTACTAGTACTCAAAAATTCTAGCGACCTCAAATCTAGTGGGAGAAGCTGGTTAGGCCTTCATATGAAAGAATGGGTCTATGTGGTCAGTGTGCACAGTCTAAAAAATTCCTGCAGCACACGGTGCATAATGAAAAAAAAAAAAACTTTTTCCATTTTTTTTAATAAAATCAGCGACTTTGCAGTGTATTTTCGTATAGTATTTATTGTTGTATTTAGTTTCTTGGTCTCATTTTATAGAATGGAAGACATATTACTGAAATTGAGATGATTTTGATGGTTTTTACAATGAAAGGTGCCTTGAAATTGAGCTCAAAGTAGCAGAAATGTTCGATTTTTACCAAACTTCAAAGTAAACAAATCGTGGCCCCAAACGTGCAATACACGTCAACTGGTGAGTCTAATATTCTTTCAC
The DNA here is from genome assembly GCF_026875155.1 of Cherax quadricarinatus. Taxonomy (NCBI): domain Eukaryota; kingdom Metazoa; phylum Arthropoda; class Malacostraca; order Decapoda; family Parastacidae; genus Cherax; species Cherax quadricarinatus. The sequence goes on along the minus strand of NC_069451.1, from coordinate 35,369,128 downwards.
AAGTGCACCAATAATATTTATACCATTTTTACACTAATGCAGTAGTCTGCATAACAGTAATCTTATATTTTTTTTTGAGAATAAAAATTCAAAGTGGAAAGCAAAAGAATATAAGAGGGGCCTTGAGACGTGACTAAAGACTAGAGGAAATTTTCATTTTAGTGCCAGGAATGTCTTTCTTGTTTATTCTGGACCCTATTCCGAAATTGGCATCTTTTGAAATTTGTGTGAAAATTGGCAAAATTGCTAAATTCTGACCCCTGTACTGGATAGTTGAATTTATAAATGGGTGGTTTTCTTGCACCCATTCGATAGAAAAAATGGGAGTTCTAGCGAAATATTCATGTTTTTTGCGATGTACAGTGAAATTGGCCGAAAATTGGGGCTCAAGTGGGCAAAATCGCGATCCGTAAACATCGACGAGACCGCTAAATTTGCGAGAGCATAATTCCGTAAGTTTTCTATCAAATTTCAAACTTTTGGTGTCGTTATGATCGGGGAAAGATTCTCTATCTTTCATAAGAGAAAATAATTTTTTTTTTTTTAAATTTGGCCGACCCTGGAGAACGAGTTTCGGAGAGGGCCTGTCGACCCTCAAAGGGTTAATTGTAAAATATTACAAATTATGAGGTTAAGTTGGTATTTTTGGCTAAGTGACTAAATATAGTTTATGAGTTTAGCAAAGTGAATGCTTTTGTTTTGGCACAGTATATAGTTTCAGTATTGGAGTATCACAGGATTCATTATTTTAAGAACTGAGATTAAAATTTCTGTTTATGGTCAAATGAGTGAGGAGTGTAAGTGTGAAAAACCAGGTGGTATTTGTGTAGTTAGTTGACGGGGTGTATCAGGGAGATAAAATGTTTTCTAATGGTAGTTTTGAAGGTGATGAATGTGTCTGCAGTTCTAGAGTTCTCGGTAGGGTATTCCAGATTTTTTGGGCCTTTGACATACATTGAATTTTTATAAAGGTTTAGTCGGACACGGGGAATGTCGTAGAGATGTTTTTTGTCTGGTGTTATGCCCGTGGGGTTTTGTCACAATATCAAGGGAAAACGTTTTAGGTCAAGGTTGATATTTTGAGTTTAAGGCCCTGTAGATATAGATTGCCACAGTAGTAGGTGTGGATGTACTGAACTGGGAGTAAGTTTAGATCTTTGAAGAGTTGGTGGGTGTGTGGGCCCGGGATGGGGTTTAGTGATTATTCTTACTGCAGCTTTTTGTTGGGTTTTTATTGGCTTTAGGTGTGTTGCTGAGTTGATCCCAAGCACAAATAGCTAGGTGAGGTATGGATAAATAAGTGAGTGGTATAGTGTGAGAAGGGCATTTTGCGGCACGTAGTAAACGTATCTTGGAGAGGATCCCAACCGTTTTGGATTTCTTTTTTGGCTATATGCTGGATATGGGTGCTGAAATTCAGGTTGTTGTCAAAGGGATAAGCCTAGGAATTTTCCCCCATTATTTCTGGTAATTAGAGTGTTGTCAATCTTAATGTTAATTTGTGCTTTTCCTGCTTTTCCAAAATAATATAGTAAGTTTTGTTTAGTGTTAAGGTAATTTTTTTATG